>VZQC01008936.1:387972-413573 GCA_009823505.1 Rhizomys pruinosus
ATCACCTGCTGTTTGTAGGAGGCCAGGTTCTTTAATGCTCTGGGTAAGTGTTGACCATTGCTTTTCTTTTTTTTTTTTAATTTTATTTATTTCTGTATGTGTATGAATGTACTGTCTGCATGCAGGTTTGTGCACCCGTGTCGTGCAATGCCGCGGACGTCAGAAGAGTGTGTCAGATTCCCCTGGAACTGGAGTTCTCCTGGAATTGGAGTTTCAGCCGGTTCTCAGCCGCCATGTGGGTGCTGGGGATAGAACCTGGGTCATCTGCAAGAGTAGTTGGTGCTCTTAACCGCCAGGCTATCTCTCCAGCCCTGACCATTGCTTTTCTTATGAATGACAATGACTGTGTGTTAGTGTGTTTTCTGGGTTTGTGTGTTTTTCTTATGGAAGCAGAGTTCTAGGTACCAAGGCACTGGGGGTGGAGTAGTAAACCTTGTTTGGCAGGAAGAACTAGTCTTTGCTTGAAGTCAGAATTGAAACAAGATTTCTCCACTGGGCAGAAACACTGATGCGTAGAATCCCTGGTGCATCCCATTTTGTAAGCCCCAGTGGCAGGAGATCAGGGACGTTACTATTGGAAAATGTTTCATCCATGTAGGGAGGACCACACATCCATGCTCAAACATATGTATTAGGAAATGTCAGAACCTATTTTATTTTGCATTGAAACCCAATTTTGCATTTATCTGCCAGAATGGCTTGCATCACGATTTTTAGTGGACATAATGCATTTGAAAATATATGACCTTCATAATTCTGCTCCTGAGAGCTCCCAGAGGAAATAAAGACCTGCAATAATCTGTTTTATTCTTGAGAACAGAAACGGGTATGCTGTGTGGCCAACGTTTCAAATAAGAGCTTATTAGAAATTAACACAGTTTCTTGAAAATCCCAGTGGTGTTTACGTCAGATAATTTTCCAAATTCAGTTTTCACGATTTTTATACAATATAGTTGGATGGTATTTAGATCCTCCCCTTTATCTGCCCCTCTTCCACTGTCCCCGCCCAATTTAATGTACTCTCAAATGCAGCCTATAGAGTCTGATCTCTGTCCTCAAATGTCCTTCAGTCCATCCACTGGGCCCCCAAGAGTCTCATCCCTGTAAGATGCTTGTCTCCCCCCCCCCCCCAGTTTCTTACTGCCTGACAGAATCCTGGACACAAAACTGTGTGACCAGTCATTTCCACAATCCTTTGTGTCACTGGATCTTTAAATTCCTAAAATGGGGTAGGAAATAATATGAAAAAAATCTATTGTTAAATGGAAGCTGAAGAAAAAGTAAAGGGCAAATGTTGACTTCTAATGGAGACACAAAATACAACACACAGCAAACTCAGCACACACAAGGCAGGCACCACCTTGGCCTCAGCTTCCGGGGACTGTGGCTGCTTTAAGCTCTGGGCTCCTCTCCGTCACTGCAGCTCCAGATTGACAGCTGTCATTCTTCCTTCTCAGATGACGAGGTGCTTCCTATTTTTGGTTGTCGGCAGTTAAGGCAGTTTAGCGAGCAGCAGACAAACAGGTCAGTGTGAACACACAGGCTGTGGACCGTTACACCGTGATGGCACGGAATCAAACCCCAGTTTCAGACTGGGGTCTAACGACAAAATTTAACACGGAGGTACTGATTAAAGTAAAACCACCCTGTTTCAAGAGGTTTATTCATTTTTATGAAAAAGGACTATTAGTGCCTGAATGAGTTTATAGTTCTGAGTAGCTGTGTGTATGGTCTATAGTAAATAACTTGAACAGCCATTCTAAATGAGTTCTTTATACTTGGCCTCTCAAAACTTGTAATTACATTTGAGGCAGGACATGTGAAGCCAGAGGATATAACGCTCTTTAGTCTCAAACGCCACTTGAACAGCTGAACCCATGAGAAAACCTCCCCTGTTAATCATTTCTTAAAGTGGAACTGAAGAAAGCTTTTCCTTAAAAACAAATACTTTTTCCATTGGTCCTGGGCTTTGGAAATAAATGGTGATGGGCTGTATCTTCAGTAGCGATTGGTCTTTTCTGTCTTACGTTTTCTATGTCAGTTGGTCATGTTAGGAGATTATAGGCATAAATGCTGTGGTTTGAAAAGTGGAAGTCTGAGAAGAAACTTTAAAAAAAAACCCTCTGATTTTCAACAGCTATGAAATAAAATGAAATATAAACTACTCTAAGAATTTCTTCCTATCTCTGGTGGAGAAAATGCAGACACACAGACACAAGGAATGGTTAGCTATTTGAATATGTGATCCCTGATTAGGTGCACAACGTATTCATAGTGGAAAAAATTTGACAAACTCAAAACTCTACAATCTCTAAATAGAAAGTCACAATACCTAATAGTCTAACAATTAAACATTTAGTCAATCTTCTTATGCTTTCCAACTCTCATTTATTACATAAACATATTTATCAAGCCTTGTAAGGTTTTACAATGAATATAAGAGAGCTTCAGGAGTTGGAGGTATCTGATTTGTATTTAGGAATATATATCAAGTTTATATTGACACTTGTGATCTACCTTTTAAGCTTTTTGATTAGAATTAGGTCCAGTTATATTTCTTTCTGGTTTTGACTCTATGGGGTCATAGAGAGACCCTCGCTCCCCCTTCAGCTTTGGGACACTGACTGCTATAAGCTGGAGCTGAGAAACCAAGCAGAAGACAAAGTCAGCATAGGAGCATGGCGGGTCACCACTGCCACCCCGGCTGCCCATGACACGGCCACGAAACGTCCACCACGCAACATCCACCAAACACGTACCTCATTTCCTTGTTTCTTAACATTTAAATTAAATTCAGTTTTGAAACCGGTACTTGGGAATTGTATATAATAATGGGGTAGCATTTGATGATTTGATTCATGTATACATGGGTTAGCATTGAAATTAAGTCAACAGTATCCAGGTCCTCAAATATTTATCACTTCCTTTTGATAAAAGCATTATTATTATTATTATTATTATTTTGAGACAGGGTCTCCCTGTAGCTTCAGCTGGCCTGGAATTCGTTATGCAGACCAGGCTGGCCTTGAATTCACAGAGATCTGCCTGCCTCTGCCTCCTGAGTGCTGGGATTAAAGGCATGTGCCTGGCTAAAAACATTAAATCTTTAAGACTCAGCCCAAATAATTATTCTTCATTAAAGCATCCTTGACCTATCTCATCATTCTCTTCTGGAGATAATTTCTTCTAGGTTTTCTTCATTTGTATTTTTCTTTGGGTCCACAGTTAGAAGCATGTTCCAGTACCTTGTGTTCCTACCAGTTCTTTGAAAACAATATCACTTCTCCTTTACCTAGAGTGCATTTCACTGTCTTTCAGATAGAAGATTCTCGATAAGAAATCACTGATAGGTGAGAGGGACTGGACATAGGCATCTGGCAGATGGGTTTCATTTCTCCTTTTATTTTCTTGTCTATCCCCCCCACACAGGGAAAAACAGTGGATGTCCACATCAAGACTGTGTTTATAGTCGAGTCCTTGAACATAGTGGAACAACTGAGGCTCAAATTTGGCTCTTTATTTTTAAATTTGTGTCAATAATTTTCCCAGTGGCAGTTTGGGAAGTCACCAACACAGACATAACGTCATTGCAAACCAGGAGGAGGCCAGGCATAGCTGTGAGAAGAAAGCCCATGTTCAAAAGGAAATAGCCCGAATAATAGAATGGAGGTTTCTAAAATCGCCACCATGAATGCCTGTTTTGTGGTCTCATTTTCCCCAAGGTTGCTCTGGTATGAAAGTCCTTCTTTACGGAGATAACATAAAAAGAAATAAGTGGTGGAGAAAAAAAAGACTTCACTCTTGCAATGGCCTTGTATGTTCCTTGGCTATTTCAATGCAATGTTTATCTAATAAATAGCATTTCAGTGTTAAACAGTAGGGCTGTGTGCACTCCTGGGCCAAAGGCTGGACCTCCTTCAGGTCTTGCTGTGCTCTTACAGCTGAAAAAAGTTCTGTTTGAATGAAAAGAGACACTATGTGGATGGGGCAGTTCTAGTGAAGTCTGCTTAACGTTTCCACGTTTCTGGGTTGTATACACATCTGCAGACAGAATTACAAAGTCTTGTGTATGTATTCAAGCATATGTGAAAATGGCATTTCAGTAAAGACTGACAAAAGCACCCAGATAAAACTTTCTGGAGGTATAGTTCTGTCTACTGGCTGGCTTTCTGTCCCATACAACTGCTTCCTGTACTGAACCGTTGAAGAGAAAATGGCATCTGCCATGTGTATTTGTGCATCTGTGGATGTCGATGGAAGGAAGAAAAGAAGTGATGGACACGTTATAAAATTTAGCAAAGAGCCGGGCATGGTGGCACAGGCCTTTAATCCTAGCGCTTGGGAAGCAGAGGCAGATGGATCTCTGTGAGTTCAAGGCCAGACTGGTCTATGGAGTGAGTTCCAGGTTAGCTGGGGCTACAGGGAGACCCTGTCTCAAAAAGACCCCCCCAAAATTTAGCAAAGGACACTCACTCCAGAGCAGAGGTGAAACCTTGGCCCAATTACCTTAAGCATTCAGCATGTTTAGGTGCAAACTAAGTTGTTATTCCTCCCAGAAATGTGTCTCTGAATCTTGTTTTCATTCAGTGGAGGGAAATGTTACTTGAAAAAAACATGGTGGATGTTCAGCACCGTGGAGGGAGGAGAAAACCGGAAGAGAGGAGGTCAAGAGACCCGTTAAAGGGAAATACAATTTAGTCCAGTAAAAATTGTCTCAGCCATATAGAGAGAAATATGTTATTGCCTCGCTCATCTAATCTGCTCCTGTAAACGCAGACAGCAGTGTTTACAGGGCAGGGAGGCAGAGTATCTGCTCCGACAAGGTATATGGGCTTGGTTTATGAGCCAGAGAACATCAGGCTGGAGAATAGGAGGAAAAATCTGGGAAGGGTTCTGAACTTTTTAACCAAATGCTTGCTTGTTCATTCGTCCTTTTTGCTCATTTCAAATGCTCTCGAGCCCTTCCCGGGGGAGTAGGAGGATCGGCCAGGCAAAGGTCCTTCCCTGAAGAGGTCAGACTGGGTCAGATCCGGTACCAGAGCAGAGCGAGGAGACGCTGGTGTGTTGCTAGTGGCTGCCTGATAGTCCTCCCCGGTGCGGATGGCCTCCACTGATTGCCTCATAACCCTTCCTTGGACCCTTGCCTTGTTTAGTTATGTTTTTGGTCTTTTCAAAAATTGCTGCAGCTTATGTCAGCAATTTTTGAAAAGACGGAAAGCCTAGGTGCTGTTCTCTAGGAATTCTCTGAGTTGACTTTCTTTGGAAGCCTGTTTCTTACAAGGTGTTAATGTTTCTTTTTCCAAGTTAGCATATTTATGTTGGAATAGTACAACAAAGACACCTGCCTTATACCAGAGGGTATATGCTTCAGTGCTGACAGTGTCAAGAGTCATGCAGGCCAAGGTGCAAATCACTGGGGCCTCTGGGGTGGGAGTAGATGGTGGCTCTGGTAGTGGGCAGAGAACTTGCAGACTGCTGAGATATCTTGACACAAACATTCAAATTCCCTCCCTGAGTTATTGCTCATGGAAATGCAGGAGAATACCCGGGAAAGTTTCACCCATCATTTCTTCAAATGTTATCTACTTTTTAACTATTGTGTATTTTTACTTTATTATTTCTGTTAACAAATAATATTGTTGACTTTTCTGGTGTGCACTGCTAGGAATTTTAATACTTAGATAGATTTGTGTGATCACCATCACAGTCAGAGTACCTAGTAATTTCATTACTCTTTCTCCTATATAATATCATACAAATGGATGCTACTTTCTCATTCTGGGTCCTTTTATTCAACACAATATTCTTGAGATAGATTCACAGTATATCAGTGATTTGTTTCTTTTGTATTGCTAAATAATATTCCACAGAATGAATATCTACCCATTGAAGAACATTTAGATGGTCTGTTTTGGTGATTATGAGTTGAGGTGTGTACATTTTTGTGTGAACCACTTTCCACTGCCCCAGAGGGAGTGGCACTATAGAGATAGATCTTCTAGAACCTCCAAGCTCATCCATCTTATTATTTATTTATTTATTTATTTTTTATTGTCTTTTTGAGACAGAGTCTCCTGTAGCCTCAACTGGTCTGGAACTCACTATGTAGACTAGTCTGGCTTAGAACTCACAAAGATCTGCCTATCTCTGCCTCCCGAGTGCTGGGATCAAAGGCACGTACCACCACTCCTGGTTCATTCATCTTTAAAAAAAAATTTTTTTTGGTCTTTTTGAGACAGGGTCTCCCTGTAGCCCCAGCTGGCCTGGAACTCGCTCTGTAGACCAGGCTGGCCTTGAACTCACAAAGATCCGCCTGCGTCTGCCTCCCAAGTGCTAGGATTAAAGGCGTGTGCCACCACGCCCGGCTAAAAAATTTTTTTTAATTGAATTTTTGGGTATTTCACACAGAACATCTCAGGAGCTCATCCATCTTAAAGCAAAGCAAAAGACAGAGTTTTTCTTCAAGAAGCAGCCATGAATAATTTTCTTTCTGCGTGTTTATTCCTATTCACTGCTGTGAGAATTCACCCCTGCAGAAGGCAAGCAAGGACTGGGATTTCCTCTGCACGGGTGGACTGGTTTAATGTTGACTTAGGAGTGTGTGTTGCTTAGGTTGAGAGCTGTCCAAACAATGTCCACCAAATCATCTAATGCCAAGGGTAGGCTATAAGGAGCAAAGGGACACTTCTCACCTCCTCCCCAAGCCCAGAAGAACACAGTCAGCAGAGCTGGATACATACTGAGCATCGGAGGGACAATGTCTGGATCACTGCCTTTTGAACACCCTCACTGAGTGGAAAACAATAGTCCCACAGCATTTCTGGTATCTGTCTTCTCTCCCTATGGGTCTGAGAGACTGAAACAATTCCTTCTTCCCGAGGTGCTGGCATTTACGGCTAGCTAGCATCAAATGGGCCCTTTAATGCAATCTACCAGCAGTTGTACACAGCAAGAGGTTAAACAAAACTTAGGAGAAGCTTTTTCCCTAATCACAGTAAAAGGCACATTTTGTTTATATTTGGGCACATCCCGCTGTGTTAAACCCAGTGAAATGAGTCAGAGAGAGTTTTATAAGGGATATATGCATGTTTCAGGTAATACTGGAAACATTCTTAAAAAGTCTACTTGTGATACTTAAATTCCCTAATACTACAATTTTAAATTACTCCTAGCACAGCTACAAAATATAAAAATTGATATATGTGTAAAGAACATAATGGATGAGAGTTCATATCAGACAAACCTATAATTATGAGAGGAATTATGGTGGGAGATAAGTAGCAGTTGGAGAACCTCAGAAGACTCTGGGCTTGTCTTGGAGGGCCACCCATCGCTTCATTTCTCTGGCGAACATCATTCAATCTCCGGAGTTGGAAAAACTGGACTGGAACTCTTCTGAGAACAGGAACTTTCTCCTCCTGGTCTGGCTGGATGTCTGGTATTGCCAGAAAACCACCTTTTAGCACTTTTGCTTTCAGAAGCCTGAAGTTTAGAGATCTGCAGGTATTGAAAACCAACAATGGCCACTCACACCATTGGGTGGAACCTTGCTAGTGCTCTGCTCTCCACCAAATTGTCTAGTATGCTGTTTGGGTATCACTCCTGCAATGTATAACCATCTCTGGCTTGGTTAACTTGTTTTGTCCGTGGCTTTTCCTTCCTTCCTTCTTTTTTTTTTTTTTGGTCTTTTGGAGACAAAGTCTCCCTGTAACCCCAGCTGGCCTGGAACTCACTCTGTAGACCAGACTGGCCTTGAACTCACAGAGATCTGTCTGCCTCTGCCTCCCAAATGCTAGGATTAAAGGTGTATGCCACCATGGCCAGCTTATGTGTGGCTTTTCTTTTTTTTATTATTTTTTAATACTTTATTTTTTTATTTTTTATGTGTATGAGTGTACTGTCTGCATGTAGGTTGGTGCACTTGTGTTGTGCAACACCGCAGAGGTCAGAGGAGGGTGTTGGATTCCCCTGGAACTGGAGTTAAAGACGGTTCTTAGCTGCCATGCAGGTACTGGGAATCAAACCTGGGTCCTTTGCAAGAGCAGTCAGTGCTCTTAACCGCTGAGCCAACCCTCCAGCCCCAGGGTGGCTTTTCTAATAGACTTAGCTCCCCACAGTCTTGGACTTGCCTGACCTGTTCTTTCATCTTCTTTGATATCTCACCATCTCTCTAAGTTCTTTGAAATTTTTATACGTATATACAATGTATCTTGCCCATGACCACCCACATCTCCTTACCTGACTCCAACTCCCTAGAGGACACACTCATTCCAACCTCCCTCTTTTTTTTTTTTTTAAATTTTATTTATTTTTGTATGTGTATGAATGTACTGTCTGCATGTAGGTTTGTGCACCCGTGTCGTGCAATGCCGCAGAGGAGGGTGTCAGATTCCCCTGGAACTGGAGTTAAAGACGGTTCTTAGCTGCCATGTGGGTGCTGGGGATTGAACCCGGGTCCTCTGTAAGAGCAGTCGGCGTTCTTAACCGCTCAGCCATCTCTCCAGCCCCCAATCTCCCTCTTAACTTCATATTTATTTATTTATTTATTTATTTATTTATTTATTTACTTATTTAGTCTTTTTGAGACAGGGTCTCCCTGGAGCTCCGGCTGTCCTAGAACTCACTATGTAGACCAGGCTGGCCTTGAACTCACAAAGATACGCCTGCCTCTGCCTCCCAAGGGCTAGGATTAAAGGCATGTGCCACCTCGCCAGGCTATTTATTTTTTATTTATTTGTTTATTTACTTTAAACCCACTGAGGTGAGTTAGTGCTGCCCATAGGTGCATGGGTGTGGTCACCATCGGAGCACGGTGAGCCTGCCAGTGGCTATGGTCCCAGAGAAAAGTGACCGTCTCACTTCCTACAGCCTTCAACTCCTCAGCTAAGGGTGGGGCCTTGGGAGACCCTTCCCACTCTGTGCTGAAATTTTTGTTTTGTTTTTTTTTGTTGTTGTTTTGTTTTGTTTTTGAGACAGCTTCTCCCTGTAATCCCAGCTGTCCTGGAACTCACTATGTAGACCAGGCTAACCTCAATCTCACAGAGATCTACCTGCCTCTGCCGCCTCTAGTTGGGATTAAAGGCATGCACCACTATGACCAGCTGCATGCTAGAACTTTTTTTAAAAATTTTATTTATTTTTTATGTGTATGAATGTACTGCCTTCATGTAGGTTTGTGCACCCGTGTCGTGCAATGCCACGGACATCAGAAGGGGGTCTTGGATTCCCCTGGAACTGGAGACAAAGACAGTTCTCAGCTGCCATGTGGACTTTTAAGTGGCTTGGTCTTGTGTAGGTCTTGCACAAGTAACGATGACTATTTTGAGTTCATGTGTGCAACAGCTGTATCATGTCCAGAGGACAGCATTTCCCAGCTCTCCCTTCCTGTCTTCTGGCTCTAACATGTTTTCTGTCCCCTTTTCTGCAGTGTTCCCTGAATCTTGGGGGGTGAGGTTAATGTAGATGTACCATCTACAGCTGAGCAATCATAGTCACTTTGAATAGTAGTGAGTCTCTGCTTTAACCACCATCCTCTACCATAAGGATTTTCTCCAACCAAGGAGCAGCACAAATCTGTGGCTATAAACATAAATGTTTAGAAAGCATTCTGACAGGAAGACCATATAGAAAAACATCTGTTGGTTAAATATATTGTCTCTTGGTCCTTTAATCATGCGTGGCAGCAATCCACACTATGTTCTTCTCTCCTAGAACCAGGCTGGCAGCTTCACAAGGCTACAAGCTTGGTAGGCCGACAGTCCCTAAGCTTAGCACTGGCAAGGAGGGGGGAGGGGACCATGGGAAGTCTCCCGAGGAATGAAAGAAAGACACGGACTCAGTGGGAGAAGGTCCGGGAGATAGACTCTGTTTTATTCATGTCAGTAGTGTGTTTATATACTAAAAGTTACTGTGCTCTGGGCAAGGAACTGGGGGGCAGGAGGAAGGGAAGGGCAAGCCACCTTGGCTCCTACCGGGGTTGCTGCAGAGCTCCTGTTTGTGCAACCAGTAAACTAGAGGTGTGACATTTTGCTCAATACCTTAAGGGAAGGGGCCATCTGGGTCTGGAACTTTGCAGGGATAGGCGAGGCAGGAAAACACTGCAATATTCCAACCTCACAGAGATAAAACTCAGGAAGCCCCAGGACAGAGTCTGCAGTGCCTTGCCTAGAGCCAGACAAAATTTCATTCCTACAAACCATTTTTTTTAAGGTGACATCTCTCAAGAACTATATGTTGAAAGATTGAATTCAGCCATTCATTCAACAAATACTTACTGAGCCTTACTACGTGCTGGGTGCTACATACAGAGCCATGTGTTCTCCTGTGGTAACACAGCATGGTCTGCCTTGGGTGTGATTCTAGCCATAGATATGCTTGCAGAGTGGGAAAGGACATCTAGTAGTTTCTAATTATCACTATGCATCATTCTAAACAAAACAGCAAGATATCCCCGCATCATATCCAAGAACCACAGACACCTTCACCTGAATGCTTTTGTTGCATTTTTATCCTCAGGTCTATGTGACTTTGTAAATATCCAAAATTGATGTGGATTACTCATTGAAATTTGAAATGGTAATTTCTAGTCACCAAATAGGAATGAAAAATGAAAATGATTGTTTCAAGACCCTGCAATATGTTGTGCTATAATTACCGACCAGGTTTAATAATGGTCAAGTCTGACACATACATTCCAGCATTCCACTGGAATTAATTGAGGTGGAATATTTGCTGGTCTTTTCCATGTATTTTCTTTATTTGTAATTCAGATGAATGAAAGGAGCCTGATTACTAGCTGGAAGGAGTTCACTGGGCTTCCTTTTTGTCGTTGTCAAAGCTGCACAGTCATGAATTACTGTTACTTGGTACCTGTCTTCTTCATCTTTGGTACCCTTGCCTGGATCAAGTTGCAGTAAGAGATTGCCTATTTTCATATAACACCACAGGGCATAAGCACGATGCTTTCACATCTGATATTATGTAACAGAAAGGCATTAGAACTCTGTTCCAAGAGAATCTTTTTGTTTAACTAGTTTGTAAAAAACTCATCTTTTAAATGTACCAGCTGTCTTGTATAGCTAAGTAATTGCAATTCTAAGAGGTCACTGGGTGTCCATACACAGCAGTGTGATGGTCTGGAACTGTTCGATTTCTTATTTTCCTTATATGCTTTTTTTCGGGTGTAAAAGCATTAAGGAATTTTGACACAATGATAAGCTGCTATTTAAAGTCCTCACTTGTGTGATCGGAATGCAGTGCACTCAGAAGAAATTTACAAGCTCTGCATTCATTCCAGGTCAGAACCAACACACTGAGCATTGTTTAAAGGCAGGAAGCAATTCACATTTCAGATTCTACGACTTTGATTACATTGAGCATGGCCGTGATTTCCAGAAAAACTTGATAGTGTCTTTTGGGTTCTGATAAGTTGCACAAAAAGCAAGATATAGTGGTTTAACTAAAAATACTTAATTGCTACCCAGATGTTTTGTTTTTGCATTGCCAAACATCTGGACAGCAAGAAATGCTTGATTGTATTTATTTTTTATTTTGAGACAGGGTCCCATTATGTAGCCCTGGCTGGCTTGGAACTTGCTTTGTAGACCAGACTGGCCTCAAACTCAGAGATCCTTCTGCCTTTGCTTCCTGAGTGCTGGGATTAAATGCTTGCAGAACCATGTCTGGACTGGGTTGCATTTTTAAAATTATTATTTTTTAAATTTTATTTTTATTTTTAATTTTTTATTTATTCTTGTATGTGTATGAATGTACTGTCTGCATGTAGGTTTGTGCACCCATGTCATGCAATGCCTCGGAGGTCAGAAGAGGGTGTCGGATTCCCTTGGAACTGGAGTTAAAGACAGTTCTCAGCTGCCATGTGGGTGCTGGGGATTGAACCTGGGTCCTCTGCAAGAACAGTCGGCACTCTTAACCGATAGACCATCTCTCCAGCCCCTAAATTATTTTTTATGTGTATGAGTGTACTGTCTGCATGTAAGTTGGTGCACCCATGTCGTGCAATGCCGCGGAGATCAGAAGAGGGCGTTGGATTCCCCTGGAACTGGAGTTAAAGATGGTTCTTAGCTGCCATGTGGGTGCTGGAAATCAAACCCGGCTCCTCTGCAAGATCAGTCAGCACTCTTAACTACTGAGCCATCTCTCCAGCCCCTGGATTGTATTTTTTGTCCGTTTGTTTGTTTTTCAAGACAGGGTCTCCTTGGAGTCTCATCTGGCCTGGAACTTAACATGTAGACTAGGCTATGTAGCCCCACAGAGATACACCTGCCTCTGCATTCCTGAGTGCTAGGGCTAGAGGCATGTGCCACCATGCCTGGCCTTTTTGTTTGCTTGTTTGTTGGTTGGTTTTATAAGTTTGATTGTATTTTTAAAGTTCTTTTTAAAAATGTGAATTTATGCCCATGTTAGTAATCTCAAAACATGGCTATTTTGTAGTTTGATACTGTAGTACTAAGACACAGTCTGAGATAGACCTCTGGAAAAGGTCTCTTTGCCTTGTAGAGGTCTTGATCTTTGAAGAGATCACATCTAGCTGTATATGGGATGTTTGGAAGACTGGGCATGTGATCGTTACCCAATGAAACTGATGTTTCAGAGAAGAGCACAGTGCCCAGCTAGGGTTGCACAGCAAAATGAAACTGGAGAATGAGTCAAAGATGAGCAAAGCAGTCTCCTGTCTAGCACTTGAGACACTTGGTAGCAATTGGTGCAGAGGTTGAAACTGCTATTAAATAAAACTGCTACAGGGGCTGGAGAGATGGTTCAGTGGTTAAGAGCACCAACTGCTCTTGCAGAGGACCCAGGTTCAATCCCCAGCACCTACATGGCGGCTGAGAACCGTCTTTAACTCCAGTTCCAGGGGAATCCGACGCCCTCTTCTGACCTCTGAGGCATTGCACAACACAGGTGCACCAACCTACATGCAGACAGGGTCTCCCTATAGCCCCAGCTGGCCTGGAGCTCACTATGTAGGCCAGGCTGGCCTTGAACTCACAGAGATCCGCCTGCCTCTGCCTCCCAGGTCCTAGGATTAAAGGCATGCACCACCAAGCCTGGCTTAAAGATAGTTCTTAGCTGCCATGTGGGTGCTGGGAATCCAACCCCAGTCCTCTATAAGAGCAGTCAGTGCTCTTAACTGCTGAGCCATCTCTCCAGCCCTGAAATTATATTTCTTCATGTTTGGACAAAACTGTGTTACTGAGAAAAGAAACTTTCCCTGTTTTGTACACTTTTTCAGTGCTCTGAGAAACTTTTGTACATCCTTAGTACTCCATTAAATGTTTGTGTAATCCAGGAAAGTCTTGCAGTTCAGTAACTAAATGTGAGCCCTGTAATTTATGAGCTGCTTAGAGAAAAGAAAACATCTCCATTTCATATGGCCAAGGCTGACAAGCTTTTTCCAAGCTTGTTTTATTGAATTCACAAAGTATCACAAGTTAAGAAAGGCCTATGAAAGTTTTACTTTCAGTTATTCATTAATTTAACATATTTTAGTAAACAGACTGTATAGAAAGCATGCTGCAGAAAGGTTAGGAAAAGGGGAAGGGGAAGGGGCTTGAGAAGAAACATTTCTGAAGAGATGAAATGCTTTAAGTACCTCAATGAACATCTATGGGGCTGTCTGAAGACACACAGATATTATCTGACCTTCTTTGCAGTCTAGGGTGTGGATGTAATGGAGACGGTACCCAAGTTCAAGGCAGGGTGCTCAGACTGCAGAAAGATCAGTACAAGCTGAATTGCATGACAGTGGGAGGGTCAGCCTGGTCTCACCTGTGAAGTCAAGAGACCTACCCTGAAACATGCCTGAGGTTTCAGTAGGAGGACATAGAATGAGTTGGGCAGAAATTAGATCTAGGAATCAGAATAGTTGGATGTGTAGTAGCCAGTATGCTAAGAATTACACATTTGCAGAGCTTGTCCCTCATCAACCTAACCTGCCCAAGGCAGGCGAGACCATACAAGCAGCATTGCCAACAGACCTGGGCCAATCATAAGGCAAGAAGAGGAGAGCGGGAATTCGAACAGTACATAAACCTTAACCCTGTCCCCAACAAATGAGTCTGCGATAGCTCACCCTCTGTCTGCCTTCACCTGACTCCCAGGGTCTGTGTCTTGACTCTGCGTCTCTCACCCCCATTCCTTTGGTGGGACCCCGAAATTCCCTAGCAGGCCTGGGGGATTGTCTACATGGATGTATGGTGAAAAATGTGTTCGCAGAAAAGAAGTGAGATGCATTTGAGCAAAATATTTGTCTCCTTAGACATCAGTGCCTCTCAAACCCATCGTACCAGAAGTTGACTTGTGCCTGTGTTATATGTATAGGAAAAAAAATGGCTTCCCTGGCCTCTACCTAGGTTTACTGTCTCAGAATCTCCAGATGTAGATTTGGGCAGACACTAGAGAGGAAACCAAAAACACTCAAAGGAATTGCTAACGTTAGGTAAATCTGGAGAGCCCTGGGACTAACAAGGGGCAGAACTGGGGAGAGGCCTCGTGTTTGACTGTGCCTCAGAAGTCATCACTTGCTGGCAACAGTCCCACCTCTCTGGAAGAGAAACGATATTTCAAATACTCCTTTAGCTCTTCAGGCATATTCATTGGACAGCTAGGGACTCAAGGCCCCTCAAGTAGGAGCAGCACAAGGCCCAGGGCTCTGCTCATTGAGGAGCTCTGGCATCCAAGCTCAGCAGGAAGCTGCCTAAGGGCTTCCATTTCCCAGAACTCCATTTCTCAAGGCAACTAAAAACAGTTTTCTATTGCTCATTTCTTCCTCTGGGGTTGCCTCACCCACAGAGCTGGGGTATACACTGAGGATTGGCAGTGTCCATTTGGCTTGGTCTCTTCCATTTCCATTATTTAAGGAATGAAAGTTCACAACATTTTGGGGATCAGATAGACGTTGGAAAGACACAGATGCTGAATCCAGATCACTTAATGTTAGTGATGAAGGCGTTCCCATCTGTGTCATGAAGCCGGTACTGCACACTTTATTTACATTGTTTCTAAGTTCTGTTCTGGCCTGATGGTCCTCGCAGTGCTCTGGAAGAGCTCCTCTTTGTCTCATCCTGCTTATTTCACATCCCTTCCCCTCTTGACCCAGCCTTTTTTTTTTTGTTTTTGTTTTTGTTTTTTCGAGACAGGGTCTCCCTGTAGCCCCAGCTGTCCTGGAACTCACTCTGTAGACCAGGCTGGCCTTGAACTCACAAAGATCCGCCTGCCTCTGCCTCCCAAGTGCTAGGATTAAAGGCGTGCGCCAACTGACCCAGCCACTTTTCCAAGTTCACTTCTGTCCTTCCACTTGACTCAGCTACTCTTTCTATCCTGACATCCAGCTTTATTCTTTCTGTCTCTACTCTTCTCTCAGTATCTCTTCTCCATCTTCCCAGCACAATCTTCTACTGCCCTTTGTCTTCTACAAGATGCTTCAAGAATAGCACCGAATCCATCTGTCTGACTTGCTGACAGCGTGCAAGTTGGAGGCAGGACTAATCGGAGAGCTGAGCAAGTTCACAGATGGAAGGCACTTAGTACAGGACTGGCACTGAACACTGCTAAGGTGCTCATTGTAATTTCCGCTTCTTTGTTCCTCACCTGTCCTGGGACCAAACCCCAAGAAACATGGCTATGGACTGCTCTGGTGGACAACAGAATTTATATCTCCATTTTAACTCAGATGCATTACCATTTTTATCAGAGCCTTGTAAACCAATGTTGTTTAAATACCACATTACTTTTACTAGTCCTAAACACCATGTAACCTGTTGACAGAGTCTGGGGCAAAACTGGATACTTGTTGAACTCACGTCAATTAAATATGTATTAATCTAATATACACCCGTGTCCCTCTCCTGCCCCTCCCACCCTTCACCAATTCACCATTTCAGTTAGTTTTCTGATGCAGTCTTTCTGTTGTTGTCTTTTTACTATGCATCCCTCTCCATGGGAAATATTTATATCTGGGTATTGGCACTAGCATTGCATATGAGGGGACCCATTTTTGTTTTGTTTTTCTGGGTGACTGTGTTACTTCACTTAACATAATGTCTCTAGCTCCATCCCATTTACCTGCAAAGTTGCATGACTGTTGTCCCTCTTTACCGCAGCATCAGAGACCTCCATTGTATTACATGTACCACATTTTCTCTATCCACTCGTTCAGTTGAGGGACCTGGGCTGGTTCCAGCTTTTTGCTATGTGAACAGAGCTGCAATAAACATATCTGTGCATGTATCTCTCGGTCAGTAAGATGTGTCTTGTGGGTAATACCAGGAATTGTGTATGCGGGGTCAAACTGGCAGGATTCATTTGAGTTCTTCAAGGGTTTCTCCACACTTGTTCATAGTGGCTTGTACAAGTTTTACATTCCCACCAGCAATGGATGAGTGTTCCCCTTTCCCCACACCTCTCCAGCACTTTGGTATCATTCATATTCCTGATCCTAGCCAGTCTTACTGAGAGTAAGATGATATTCAAAGTGGTTTTAATTTGATCATTTCCTAATTATTAGCGATGTTGAACACTTCTTAAGATGTGTCTCACCCCACTGAGTCCTTTGGATAGGTCAACAGGACAAAGAATAAACAGAGAGACATCTGAACTGAACGATATGATACACCAAATGGACCTCATAGGCCTCTATCGAATATTCCATCCTAATACCAAAGAATACACTTTCTACTCAGCACCCCACGGAACATTCTCCAAAATCGACCACATGCATACACAGAAGAAACCTCTACAAATACAAATAGGTTGAAATAATTTCATGCATTCTATCAGACCACAGTCCATAAAGCTCAACATCAACATCGGACAAGCCCCCTGCCTACAAGAACATGGAGACTAAACAAACACACATCTTGAATAAATGAATGGGTCAAAAGAATAGAGAGATAAGAAACGAAAATAAAACCATTCCTGGAACGAATGACAGTGGACAAACAAAAACAAAACCTATGGGATACCTTAAAAGCAGATCCTAAGGAGAAAGTTTATAGCCCTGGGTGCCTAATTAGAAAAACAGAAAAGAGCACAAGTGAATGATCTAACACTACAGCTAAAACGCACATGAGAGGCAAAACAAGATGAACCCCAAACCAAAGGAAAGAAATAACAAAAATCAGAGCAGAAAATCCATGAAATAGAACAAAAAAACAAGCAAAAAAATCAATAAGCCAAAATTGGTTCTTTGAAAGAATAAACAAGATAGGACAGTCCTCTAGCCCAGTTAACCAAAAGAAAGAAGGAACAACTCCAATCAATACAATCCATGATGAAAAGGAAATATCACAAACAGACAAAGGAAAAGATCCAGAAAATATATGGGAATTACAAGAAGCTATTTCTACCAAGTTTGAAAACCTAGAAGAATAGATGAATATCTGAAAAATCCTGGGAATCACCAAGATTGGCCAAGAAGAGATCAGCAGCTTAAACAGGACCTCATAACATATGAAGAGAATCGAGGGATGTAGTAGAAGCCTCCCAACTAAAAAAAGCCCAAGCCAGAGGGCATGGCAGAAATCATAAAACATTTCAAAAAGACCTACAACCAACTGAAACGTTAGAAGTTACAAATAGAGGGAATTGCTCCCAAATTCCTTCTATGAAGCCCGCATCACTCTATTACCAAAAACCAGGCAAAGATCCAACTAAAAAGGAGAATTATGACCCATCTCCCTAATAACACAGATGCCAAAATTCTAAACAGGATACTGGCAAATCGCATCAGACCCACATCAAGAAGATCATCCATCATGACCAAGTTGATTCATACCAGAGAAGCAGGAATAGAAATCAATAAACATCAAAACAAACACAAAAAAAAGAAAAAAAAAAAAAAAAAAAAAAAAAAAAAAAAGCCTTTGACAAAATCCACGCATCCCTTCAGCTATAAGTCCTAGAGGAATTGGATTGGAGGGATCATTCTCAAGTAATCAAAGCCATTACAGGAGACCCACAGCCAATATCATCCTAAATAATAAATGACAGAAAACACTTTATTATTTTTTTTATTTTATTTTATTTTATTTATTTTTCTTTATTTTTTGGTCTTTGTGGACCTTTTGACAGGGGTCTCCCTGGAGCCCGCCGGTCCTGGAATTCGCTCTTGAGACCAAGCGGGGCCGGATCCACAAAGATGCCTCTGCCCGCCCCCAGGCGAGGAGGATAGGCAGGGGAAAGTGCGCAGAAGAAAACACCCAAAGGAGGAACGCATGCAGCGGCCACCGGCCACCACGCCGCCTCAAAGAGTTGCGGACACACGGTGCGCGTAGAGCAAGACAAGGCAAAGATAGAAAAGGAGAAAAGGAGTTACAAGGGAAAAGAGGAAGTGAAGTCAAGCTATCACTCAGCTGGAGTGAGATGAGGGGTGATCAAGGGAGCTGAAAAACTGCCACCCAGAAACGCCTAAAAGAAAAGCCGCACCATACGGAGGCGACAAAAGACCCTAAAATAAACGCAAGGGCCTCGGACCCACCAAGAGCACAAGCCACGGAAGACAAGAAAGCAAAGAGATCCGGCCCAACCACAACCGCTCTCAAAAATAACTAAAATCTAGAAACCGTAGGAACAAAACCAAACCAATAAGACACCTAACGAGCCTGACAACAACAAAGTACATCTGTAAGAAAGAAAGAATTGAAAAGAATCAGAGATGGAAAAACCTCCATGCCTCATGCGATAAAATGATAACACGGGAAAAAGAGTCCTAGGGGGACCAAAAAACGAAGATTAACGCAATCCAACTAAAATGCACGAAGCAATTGCTTCACAGGCTGGAAAACAATAAAAGTGCCTAACGCTCATGGAAAAAAAACAATAAGACCCGAAGAGGAGAAACACATAAAAAGGAGTGGAAAAAGAGCGTACAACAGGGGGGAGCGACTAAAAGAATTTTGTCAAATCTAATATTTAGGTCTATAGTCATAAAAACAGCCTCGGTTACGTCATTAAAAACACCGGACCGGTTGACCAATGGAACCAAAAAACTGGAAAGAGACCACATCTACGCACCATACAATTTTTCCGCCATACTTATTAATTTGACAAGGGGCAAGAAGCCCCAATGCCGAGAGAACAGACGAAAGAATCTTCAGCAAGTGGTTTTGGAACACTGGGTACCCACACTGTAGAAGATGAAATTAACCCCTACCTCTCCCCTGTACAAAAGTCACATTCCAATGGATCCAAAAGACCATCAATGTGAACACCCCAAACTCTGAAGGTGAGAAAAAGTGGCAGCAGACTAAAGACATAGGCATAGGAAAAGACTTCCTAAATCAGACACATGTGCGCAAGAATTAAGGTCGACAATTGACAATGGGACCTCAAAACCTAAAAGCGCTGTTACAGCAAAAGAAACAATCAAGGGAAGTGAAGAGAAATCCCACAGAGTGGGGGAGGCAAACCTTCACGCAGATAACGACAAAAAGCATTGATTCTCGAGAATAATATGAAACTACTCAAAAAACACAAGAAAAAAGAAAAAACATAAATGACCCACTCAATTGATGGAACAAGAGACTGAACAGAGACTTCACAATTGAGGAATTAAGATGTCTGAGAAAACACTTAAGAGGGTGGATCACAAAATCATTAAGGAAATGCAAATCAAACCACTTTAAGAATCATTTACTCCCGGGGCTGGAGAGATAGATGGCTAGCAGGAAGAGCACTGACCTGCTGGCAGAGGACCGGGGTTCGATCCCCAGCAAACCACATGGCGGCGAGAACTGCTGTCTGAATACCTAATTCCAGGGAACTCCAGTTCCGGGGAATCCGACACCCTCTTCTGACCGCCGCGGCAATTGCACGACATGGGTGGCACAATCACTTGCATCGCGACAGTGCATTTATACACATACAGAATAAAAAAATAAATTAAAAAAAATTAAAAAAACAGAATCAAAATTATACCCAATGAGACTGGCTAGGATCAAGTAAAACAAATGATACCAGTGCTGGAGAGGTTGTGGGGAAGGGGAACAATCATCCCCTGCTGGTGGGAATGTAAACTTGTAAAACCCTATGGAAAGCAGTGTGGAGAACCTTGGAAGACTTGGAAGATAAACTTGCCACCCAACCCAGCCCTACCACTCCGGGGCATGTACCTCAAGACTCACACCCACCACCCAGATGATACATGCAGCGCCATGTTTATTTGCAGCTCTCTTCCAAATAGCAAGGACCTGGAACCAACCCAAATGCCCCCCACTGATGAGTGGATGAGGAAGAAAATGTGTACATCTACAAAAATGGAGTTCTATGCAGCAGTAAAAGAAAGATGATATCAAGAGCTTTGCAGGAAAATGGTGGAGTATAGAGGACATCCTGTGAGTGAAGTAACACAGCCCGGAAAAACAAACACAAGATGGTATCCCTCATGTGGTGCTAGTGCCAATTACCTAGTTGTGGTATTTCTTAGGTAGGGGCCCTGAGCTTTTATCCAAAGCAGTTGGGTGTAATGCACATTGGAAACAAACAACACAAACAACAACAACAACACACAGATAGGACTGCATCAAAGAACTGACTGAAACATGAACTTCTGCTCAAAACAGTCATTTCCTCATGGAGAATATTGAGAAAAGACTGAGAAGAAATGAGAAGAGCATGTTGAGCAGAATGCATGAGCACTGGGCAGGGTGGGTGAATGGGTGGGAACATGGGTCTAATTTGTTTAAAAAAAATAAAAAATAATTTACCTGAAAAAAAAAAAAGATGTTCTCGACCATCTCTAATTCCTCTCTGTGAAGTCTCTATTCCGAATCTTTGCTCCATCTTTTGAGTGATTCATTGTGTTTCTTTCTTCTTTCTTTTTGAGTAGTCTTGTCATACTCTGGAAATTAAGCTTTTGTCACGTATATCTGCAGTGAAGTTTATTCCTCCCACATCTGTGGGGTTTTCTCTTTTACTTTCCTTTATTGCTTTCTATTTGATGTACAGAAAACTTTTTTTAATTGTCCATTTCAATTTTTCATTTTCTTATTCTTGTAGAATAACTGACATGTTCTATTTAGTATAGTTTTTTCCTTGTTTATGTCTTGTAGTCTGCTGCATCAGTTTCTCTTCTATCACCTCCAGAGTTTGGGGTTTCACATTGAGGTCATTTATCCATCTGGAATTGATTTTTGTACAATGGTGAGCAGGTAGGGGTTTATTTCATCTTCTACAACATGGTGATCCATTTTGCCAACACCACTCTACTGGAAGATGTTGTCTTTTCCTCCCATTGTGGTTCCCTTCATTGGACCCCCTTGTCAAATGAGGTGGCTGAAATTGTATGAGCTCAGGTTTGGATCTTGCAGTTTTATTCCATTGGCTTCAACCCTTCTGCTTTTGTGCCATACCTAGGTTTTTTTTATGACTATAGCCCTGTAGTATAGTTGATGTCGGTTAGTGATCCCCCTGTATTGCACTTTTACGCTCATGGGTTATCTTTGGCTATTACGGGGATCTTTTTTTTCAAATGAAATTGAGGATTTTTTTCATTAATTTTATATTTTTTGTATGTGTATAATGTTTACGTCTGCATGCAGTATGTGCACCCGTGCCGTGCAACGCCGCGGAGTCAAAGAGGGGGTCCTCGGATTCCCTGGACCTGGTTTCTCCTGGACATTGGAGTTTCCAGACGGTTTCTCAGCCGCCCAGGATTTTTTTTTCCAAGCCTGTGGAAGAAACTCTTGGGATTCGTTGGGATTGCATTACTCTGTACCTAGTTGGGGTAGGATGGACATTTTACTATATTATTTTTTTCCAATCCATGAGCAGGGCGAGTTGTTCCCATCTTCTGATGTCCTCCCAATTTCCGTTTTTCAGGAGTTTGAAATTTTTTGTTTAGAGATCCTTGGTGTCTTTTGTTAGGTTATTCCTAGTGTATTTTTTATCTTTTTGCGAGGCTATTGTGAGTGGGAAGGTCTCCTTGTGTCCTTCTCATTTGGTTTGTTGGTGTGTGTAAGGCTCACTGATTTTCTAGATTATTTTGTATCCTGACACTTTACTTGAAGCTCTTAATCATTTCTAGGGAGTTTTCTTGGTGGAGTTCTTAGCATACTTGGGTAGACACTCATATCTTCAGCAAAAAGGGCTAGCTTGACTTCCTCTTTTCCAATTAGAACTCCTTTCATTTCCTTTTTCTTGCCTTATTGCCCTAGCAAGGGTTTCAGGCACTATATTGAAAGGAGTGGTGAGAGGGAGCAGCCTTGCCAAGTTACTAACTTTAAAAGGAATGCTTCTGTTGTTTTCCCCATTTAGGATGATATTGGCTGGTGGGTTTCCTGTATATGGCTTTTGATTACATTCAGGAATGTTCCCTCCGTCCAATTCCCTCTAGGACTTTAACATGACGGATGCTGGATTGTCAAAGGCTTCTCTGCATCAATTTGAGATGATGTGTGGTTTTTTGCACTTCATCCATTTATAGTTTGATGATATTATTGATTTTTGTCTGTTGAAACCATCCCTGCATTCTCTGTATGAATCCAACTTGGTCATGGTGGATTGATTATCTTGATGGGGTCTGTATGCGGTTGGCCAGTATCCTGTTTAGAATTTTGGCATCTGTGTTCATTAGGGAGCTGGTTTATATTTCTCCTTTTTGGTTGTCTCTTTACCTAGTTTTGTACTAGAGTGCTGCTGGCTTCATAGAGGCATCTGGGAGAAGTCCCTCCATTGTATCCTTCTAAACAATGTGAGCAGTAATGGTTTGTAAGTTCTTTTTGAAAATTTATAGATTCTGCCTTGAAACCAATTCTGGGCATGGGCATTTTTTCGTTGGGAAGCTACTTATTACACCTTCAATTTCTTCCTGTATTATTGGTCTATTTAGGCTGTCGGTCTCTTCTTGGTTTGAGCTTTGATCCAGGATTTCAGATATTCATCCATTCTTCTAGGTTTTCAAAACTTAGTAGAGTATAAAGTTTTGAAGTATTCTGATGATGTCTGGATCTTTTCATTTGTCTGTTTGATATTTCCCCTTTCATCACAGCTTCTATTGATTTTGAGTTTGTTCCCTTTTCTTTTGGTTAAAACTGGGCTAGAGGTCTGTGTATCCTGTTTATTCTCTCACAGACACAACTTGTGGCTCATTGATTTTTTGTGTGGTTTTCTTTGTTTCTATTTCATGATCTCTGCTTCTGATTTTTTGTTTATTTCTTCTTGTCTGCTCATTTAGGGTTTCATTTGTTGTTGTCTCTCAAGTATTTATAGCTGCGTTTCTAGTCATTCACTTGTGCTCTTCCTGTTGTTGTAATGTAGGCACTTAGAGCATAAACTTCCCCCTAGACTGCCTTTTAAAATGTCCCATAGATTTGCTGTGTTGTTTCATCATTGTCATTTCAGTCCAGGACTTTTTTTATTTCTTTTCTTTATTCTTTCCTTCACCCATTCATTATCCAGGAGAGTGTTGTTTAGTCTACATGTTTTCTTGTGTGTGTCAGGGTTTATCCTGGTGTTGATATTGCCGTTTTTTTTTGGCACTGTGGTCTGATAGAATGCATGAGATTATTTCATCCTTTTTATTAATTGTTGCGTTTTTTTTTCTGTGTCCGTATATGGTCTATTTGGGGGAATTTTCCATGGGGTGCTGGTGCTGAGTAGAAAGTGTAATTTCTCTGGTTTTGGGGTGAAATATTTGATAGATGTCTGTAGGTCCATTTGGTGTATTGTGTCATTAGTTCAGATGTCTCTCTGTTTATACTTGTCCAGTTGATCTGTCTAGGGGGACTTAATGGGGTGGTATTGAACTCCCCTACTCTTAGTGTGCTGGGTTAATCTGTGCCTCGGCGGTCTTGAAGAATTTTCTTTATAAAGTTTGGCTGCACTGGTTTTGGTGCATATATTTTTATGATTGTGAGATCTTCATGTCAGTTGTTCCTTTAATAAAGATGTTAATGGCCCTCTTGTCTCTTTGATTTCTTTGCTTTGCTTTGAAGTCTATTTTGTCTGATATTAGAATAGCCACACCCGATTTCTTTTTGGTACCATTTGGTTTGGACTACTTTCTTCCATCCCCTTCACCTTAAGTTGGTGCCTATCCTTAAATTGAGATGGGTTTCTTGTAGACAGGCTATAGATGGATTCTGTTTCCTTAATTCCATTCTCCCAGTCTAGGCCTTTTGGTTGGGGAGTTTAGCCCATTACAATTTAAAGGTTATAATTGAAAGATGGATGGCTTCCTTTTCACTTTATTATCCATTGGACTTCTAGCTTCTGATTTTGCTCCTATGGTTATGTTTTTATTAGTTTCTTTCCTAGGTGTTTGAGGATTTTTGCTACTCTCTTCTGCCCTTTGCCTTGCTTCAAGTATTTTATGAAGAAGTTGGTTTTCCCGCCATGTATTCCATCCTCTTGTTTATGTCATGGAAGATTTTTCTCTCTCCTTAACTATAGTCGACCTTTTTGCTGTGTAAGGTATTCTGGGTTGGCATCCGTAGTCCCTTAACACTGGGAATGATTTTGCTCCATGTTCTTGCTTTCACGGTTTGAGCCGAGAAGTCAGTCATGTTGTAATCTGATGGGTTTCCCTTTGTATTATGTGACTTGTTTTTTTTTCTTTTGTCGCCCTCAGACTTTTCTGTCTTTGTTTGGGCACTAGCATTTTAAACTATATCTGGCGGTTGGGGTGTCTTTTCTGAACTTGTCTATTTGGGGTCCTATGTGTTCTTGTATTTGTATGGTTTGTCTAATTTTTATTTGGGGAAAAATTTTCAGCTATTATTTTCTGTTGAAATCTGATCAAATACTATTCTCTTGAGATTCTTCTCCTTTCTCTATTCCTATTGATGACAGCGGTTTGATCTTTTCATAGTGTCCCATATTTCCTGGTTGTTCCACTTTGTGTATTTTTTAAATTTTTCATAATCTTTATTTGAGCTTTTAATTGCTCTGTGTTATCTTCCAGATCTGAATTATCTCTGTTCTTCCTCCATTCTACCTTCTTGAGGCTTTTTCCTTTTCCTTTCTTTCTTATTGACTGAGTATTCTAATTCCTTTTTCGTTTCATCCTGGTTTTCTTCTTAGCATTTCCATTTCCTTTTTTGAGCTTCAATCTCTTCTTGGTGCCTCCTTACTTTGTTGGTTGGCTTCCCTTTTCAATGTTTCTACTTCCTTTTTGGAGTTTTTTTTTGTTGTCGTTTTTCATTCTCTCTCTTTTAGTTCTCGAATTCTTCTTTATTTTTTCTCCCTCTAGTTCTTTCTGGAGTTTACCAATCGTTCCTTTAGTTCTTCTGATGTTTGTCATTGTATCCCTTCTGGTCCTTTTTGGAGTTTTTTAGTTAAACTCGTCTCTTTGGTTTCTGAATTCTTCTTTTATTTTTCTTTAATTTCTCTGTATAGGTCTGCAATTATTTCCTCTAAGATCTGTCCTTGGGGTCCCTCCAGGGGTTCCCATCTGTAGCTATTTCCTGCAGGGTTGGTAGAGCCTCGGTTGTGGGATTATCCTTGGCCTTTTCCCATGTTGTCCCTTCGTCGTGTCCCTGGCATGTGGGCTTCCCTTTTGTGGTTCAGATCACAAATAACCTTTTCACTATGTTAGGGGATGGTTTTGCTTGTCTCCTTGGATTGCTTTTTTTTTTTTTTTC
>VZQC01008941.1:0-10005 GCA_009823505.1 Rhizomys pruinosus
GGTTTTTATTTTTTGACCCATGAATCTCAAAAAGACAGTTGTATTACACATACCTATATGCAGGAATCAAGGTGTAATTTTCATTACATTTACTCAAGCTGTTTTATCCTTGACTGTATGTTGTTAATTTGGGAAGCAATTTAATTCCTTAAGTTAAATATCCTACAGGTAAAAGAAAAATGTTTACCAGAATGATTACCGTACAACACAAAAATTAAAGAGAACATTTTGATATACATAATCCCAAAGTTTTGTTATTACAAATTTCCAGTAAAACAAATGTGGGACAACAATTTATATTTGCAATTAGCTTAAATGTATTACCCATTTAATTAAAATCCTTTTAACCAATGTTGTTTCATATAGTATATTTACTTTTATTAAGTCTAAACATACCCTCATATGTAGACAAAGTTGGGCAAATTTGGATACTGTTAAACTCACATCAATCAAATATACATTATGAAAACAGACTCATGTCCCCTTCCAACCCCTACCCACACAGAAGTTCCACCATTTCAGTCAGTTCTTTGATGATTCTTTTCTGTTGTTGTGTTGTTGTTTCTTCTCCACATATTCTCACTCTCCCACAAAGAAATATTTACAACATATGGGTTATTGGCACTAGCATCACAGATGAAGGAATCATTCATAGTTTGTTTTTTGGGGACTGTATTACTTTAGTAATAAATACCTTCTAGTTCCATCAGTTTACCTACAAATTCATGATTTCATTTTTTTTTGTGCTGCATAGCACCCCATTATTGTAGATTTACCACATTTCTCTATCCACTCTTCAGCTGTAGGGGCATTTGGGTTGGTTCAGCTTTTTGCAATTGTGAACAGCGCCGCAATAATTATAGCTGTGCATGTATCTCCGAAGTAAGATTAGTCTTTTGGGTATATACCCAGAGTGGTATGACTGGGTCAGATGGCAAGTCATTATGAGTCTTCCAAGGGTTCTTTCCCCCACACTGCTATTCATAGTGGCTGTACAACTTCACATTCCCACCAACAATGGATGAGTGTTTGCTTTCCACAACCTCTCCAGTATTGGTTTCTCATTTGTTTTCTTGATTCCTAGCCAGTTTCTTATTGGGAGTGTGAGATGTTATCTTAAAATGGTTTTAATTGCATTTCCCTAATTATTAGTGATGTTGAATATTTTTTTAAATTCTATTATTTTATGTATGTGTATGAATGTACTGTCTGCATGCAGGTTTGTTGCACCCGTGTTTGCAATTGCGCGGAGGTCAGAAGAGGGTGTAGGATCCCATGAAACTGGAGTTCTCGGAATTGGAATTTTAGCTGATTTTGGCCTGCCATAGGGTGTGGGGTTGAACAAGGGTTCCTCTGTAAGAGCGTCGGTGCTTCCGCAATGCTAGGCCATCCTATCAAGCCTCTACGTGGAATTACCGGGGGAAGAGATGTTTCGCACGCCATCTTCTCATAATTCTCACCTGTGAAGTCTCTCTTCAGCTCTTTGTCCATCTTTTGAGTGATCGTTTTTTTAATTTCTTCTTTGTGTTTTAGTAGTTTTATATACTCTGGAAATCAATGCTTTGTCAGATGTATCTGTGGGGAAGTTTTTTCCGCACTCTGTGGGTTTGTCTTCACTTCCTTGATTGGTTTCTTTTGATGTACATAAACTTTTTTGAGTTTAATGAGGTACATTTGTCAATTGTCGATTTATTTCTTGAGCAGCGCGTAGATTAGGAAGTCTTTCCTACACCTATGTCTTGTAGTCTGACTGCCAATGTTTCTTCCGATCGCCTCTCAGCGCTTTTGGGTTTCACGGTGATGGGTCTTTGATCCATCTGGAATTGGACTTTTGTAAAGCGCTTGAGAGGGTAGGGGCGTTAATTTCATTTCTTCTACAAGTGGTGACCAGTTTTGCCAACACCACTTGCTGAAGATGCTTTATTTCCTCCATTGTGTCTTTTTGGCACCCTTGTCAAAATATGAGGTGGCGGGAAACTTGTATGTTCTCAGGTTCTGTATTCTTATTCAGTTCATTGGTCAACAGGTCTTTTCTTGTGCCAGTACCAACGCCTCTTTTTAAGACGAGAGCCGGTAGTATAGTTTGGAAGTTCTGGGAGAGCAGATGCCCCCTGGGTTGTTCTTGTCACTCAGGGTTGCGTTTGGCTATTTGGGGGCTTTTTGTTTTTCAAAGGAAAGAATGATTTTTTTGTCAAAGTCCTGAAGAAAACCTTGGGGGGGATTTTAATTGGAATACATTAACGCTGACAAAGTTTGGTAGAATGGACATTTTTACTTTATTAATTTTTTCCCAATCCATGAGCGTTGGAGGTTTTTCCATCCTCTGATGTCTTATCATTTCTTTCTTTAAGGGTTTTAAAATTTTTGTTGTCAGAGATCTTTTGTTGTCTTTGGTTAGTTTGTCCTAGGCATTTATTGTTTTTGAGGCTATTGGAGTGGGAAGTCTCCTTGTATTCCTTCTTCAGTGCTTATTGTTGGTGTAAAGAATCGGGCTACCGATTTTCTAGGTTAATTTGTTTCCTGCCACTTTACAGAACGCTTTTTAATCGTTTCTAGTTTTCTGGTGTTTTTTAGCATCCCTTAAGTATATAGTCATATCATCAGCAAAAACAGACAGTTGACTTCCTCTTTTCCCAAATAGAACTCCCTTTAATTTCCTTTTCTTGCCTATACTGAAGAGGAGTGGCAAAAGGAGGAATCCTTGGCAAGTTCCTGCATTTAAAGGGAACGTTTCTGTAGTTTCCCCATTAAGGATGATAATGGCTGTGGGTTTCCTGTATATGGCTTGATTACATCAGGAATGATCCCTCCAAATCCAATTCCCTTTAGGACTTAAGCATGACTGGATGCTGGTTTTCGTCAAAGGCTTTTTCTGCATCAATTGAGATGATTATGTGTTTTTGTCTTTCAGTCCCTTATAGTTGATGACATTTATTGATTTTCCTATATTGAACCATCCCTGCATTTCTTGTATGACTCCAACTTGGTCATTGATGATGAACTTCTTTATGTGGGTCTGTATGTGATTTGCAAGTATTTTATTTTAGAATTTTTGGGCATATGTGGTTCATTAATGAGATGGGTCTTATAGTTTTCCTTTTTGGTTGTACTTTGCTTCCCTCCTGGTTTTGGTAATAGAGTGATGTTGGGCTTCATTGAAGAATTTGGGAGAATTCCATGTTTGTATCCTTCTAAACAAACTTGAGTAATTAATGGTTGTCTTTTTTGAAATATTTTACAGAATTATTCAGGCACCAACCATCTGGGCTGGGCTTTTTTAGTTAGGAGGTTCTTTTATTTATATATTCAATTTCTTCATATATTATTGTCTGTTTAAGCTGTCAACCCTCTTGGTCGAGCTTTGCGTGATTACTGGGATTCAGCTTCATCAGCATTTCTTCTAGGTTTTCAACTTAGTAGGCAGTTACCGGTTTTAAAGTATTCCTGTCTGTGTCGATCTTTTCATGTCTGTTGTGATATTAACCCTTTCATCACAGATTTCTTCTTGATTTGGAGTTGTTCTTTCTTTCTTTTCGGTAACTGGGCTAGAGGTCTGTTCTATCTTTATTCTCTCAAAGAAAACTTTTTGGATTCATTGATTTTTTTTTTTCTTATTTTTTCTATTTCATTGATTTTTGGTCTGATTTTTGTTATTTCTTCTTGTCTGCTGCATTTAGGTTCATTTGTTGTCGTTTCTCAAATACTTTTAGCTGCAGTGTTAGATCCTTCTCTTGTGCCTCTCCATTTTTGGTTTTTTTTTTGTTCGTTTGTTGTTTGTTTTTTTATGATGTAGGCACTCAGGGCTATAAAATTCCCTCTAGAACTCTTTAAGTGTCCCATCGGTTTTGTTGTGTTGTATTTATCATTGTCATCAGTTCCAGGACTGTTTTTCTTTCTTTCCTTATTTCTTCCTTTGACCCATTCATTATTCAGTAGAGTTGTTTAGTCTCTCTATGTGTTTTTGTAGGTTGTAGGGCTTATCCTGGTGTGATATTGAGCTTTATTGCATTGTGTCCTGATAGAATGCATGGCGATTATTTCAATCTTTTTTGTTTTGTTTTGGTTTTTCCTGTGTCCCAGCATATGGTTTATTTTGGAGAAATTGTTCCATGGGGTGCTGAGTAGAAAATGTTCTTGGTGTTGGGTGGAATATTCACAAACGTCTGTGAGGTTCCATTTGGTGTATTGTATCAATTCAGTTCAGATGTCTCTCTGTTATCCTTTTCCTGGTTGATCTGTCCAAAGTTCTTAGCAGGGTCATGAAGTCCCCTCTATTTAGTGTGCTGGGATTAATCTTGTGCACTTGGGGTCCTGAAGGAAACTTTCTTTATAAAGTTTGGTGCACCAAAGTTTGGTGTATATATATTCATGATTGTGAAATCTTCATGGTCAATTGTTCCCTTGATAAAGATGTAATGGCCGTCTTTATCTCTTTTGATTTCTTTTTACTTTGAAGTCTATTTTGTCTGATATTAAAATAGCAACACCTGCTTTCTTTTTGGTACCATTTGCTTGGAATATTTTCTTCCATCCTTTCACCTTAAGTTGGTGCCTATCCTTGAGATTGAAATGGGCTTCTTGTAGAAAGCATATAGATGGGTTTTGTTTCCTAATCCAATCTTCCAGTCTATGTCTTTTGATTGGGGAGTTTAGTCCATTACTATTTAAGGTTATAATTGAAAGATGTGTGTTGCTTCCTTTCACCTTAATATCCATTTGCATTTTTAGTCTTGGTTTCTATTTCTGCAGTTATGTTTTTACTAGTTTCTCTTTCTAGTTGCTTGAGGATAGTTGCTTCTCTCTTCTGCCTTTTGAATTGCTTCAAGTATTTAGTTTTCCAGACATTTATTCTATCATCTTGTTTATGTCATGGAAGATTTTTCTTTCTCCTTCAACTCTAATCGACGTTTTTGCTGGGTATAGTAACCTGGGTGGGCATCCATATTCCATTAACACTGGGAATATTCTACTCCATGTTCTTCTTGCTTTCATGGTTTGCGCCAAGAAGTCAGTCGTAATTCTGATGGGTTTCCCCTTGTATGTGACTTGTTGTTTTTCTTTTGCAGCTTTCAGAATTTTGTCTTTGTTTTGGGTGTCTAGCATTTTAACTATGATATGGCTTGGGGAATTTCTTTTCTGATCTTGTCTGTTTGGAGTTCTATGTGCTTCTTGTATTTGTATGGGTTTGTCATTTTTTAGTTTGGGGAAATTTTCATCTATTATTCTGTTGAAGATCTGATCAATATTATTCTCTAGAGATTCTTCTCCTTTATTCGTATGATGCAGAGGTTTGATCTTTTCATAGTGTCCCATATTTCCTGGTTGTTCCACTTTTGTGTATTTTTAATTTTTTCATAATCTTTTTTTGAGCTTCTTAGTTGCTCTGTGTTGTCTTCCAGGTCTGATATTCTTTGTTCTGCTTCCTCCATTCTATTTCTGAGGCTTTTTCCATTCCTTTCCTCTTGATTGGATGAGTGTTCTATTTCCTTTTTCATTTCATCCTATGATTTCTTTAGTATTTCCATTTCTTTTTGGAGCTTCTCAATCTCTTCTTGGTGCTCCTTACTTCGTTGGTTGGCTTCCTTTTTCAGTGTTTCCACTTCCTTCCAGAGTTTCTCATTTTCTCCCTCTAGTTCTTTCTGAAGTTTGTCATTGTCTCCCTCTAGGTCCTTCTTGAGCTTTTCATTCTCTCTCCTTAGTTCTCTGACTTCTTTATATTCTTTAATTTCTCTGAATAGGTCTGCAATTGTTCCTCTAAGATCTGTTTCTTGGGTCACCTCCAGGGGGATCCCACTGTAGCAATCTCCTACAGGGTTGGTAGAGCTTGGTGTGGAATTATCCTGCACCTTTCCCATGTTGTCCCTTTGTCTGTCTGCATAAGTGGCTTTTCTTTTTTTTTTTTTTTTTTTTTTTTGCTTCTGTTTACTTTTTCTCGTTTTGATGTGAATCACAACTGTCTTTTCATTTGTTGAAATGGCTTGCTTTGCTGCCTCCTCTCCGATTTCTCTTTTTTCCTTCCTCTTCCTTGTTTTAGGATTTTTTTTCTTTTTCTTCAGTCGCTTGATATTGTCTAGGTTTCAGGCTTTCATTTTTTGTTGTTCAGATTCGGAAGTGCCTAATGTTGCACTCTCTTCCCCTTGCGTTCTAATTTTAGGTTCCCTTCTTAAAAAAAATTTTTTATTTCCCACTTGTTGATTACTGCTCTTCCGTTCTAATTCATTTTGTTGTGGATTTGGGTTTTGCGTTCGGGGGGCAATTATTGCTGACTCTTTTTAGCCTCTGCCCATTTTTTTTTTTCGTGTGTTAATCTGTTTTCTTGCTTCAGGTGGTCACCGAGCAAGGCTACCTGGTTATCCTCCTGTACCACTCCCACACCTTTGGTTAGGGTCATCAACCAAGTGTGTGACTGTCGCCCCAGTTTGACTAAGCACCGTCGCTATATCTTTACGTGCGTTCAAAGGGTGGACCCTTTTCTTCTTTTCGTCCCAGACAGCCCACACCTGCCAAGGGTTTTTTCTCATAGGCCGCATTGGATCCATGTCAAGCAGGTGCCATTCTCTGCTTCACTTCTCTCACCATAAAATACAGTGTATACTCAACTTGTTATCTTCAGCCAACCCCAAGTGTCATCTATCATTAATATACACCTTCTTCCGCTGGCTTCCAATTGTGCCCAGCTTTCCTATCCTGTGCTTCGGTGCCCTTTCCCCCTTGTAGGCACTTTAGGTCCCTTGTATCCCTGCAGCACTTCGCATCCCTTCACACTGCAGTCTTGCAATGGCGACCTGATGCCACTTTTGAATAGAACTCTCTGTGCTCTATCACTGGGTCTGGATCCCCAACATCTTCCTCTGCCATTGTGGAGATGAGCTTTTGGGACTCTTGGTGACTAAGAAGCTTCTTAGATATTTCCCAGTCCAATGGCCATTTTTAGTTTCAAACAATTGCAGTCTGATTTAACTTAGGCATATGGTACATATACTCGGTAAGTATAACTCTTAAAAATTTAACTTCTTAGGAATGTAAACTCTGGCAATCCCTATGGAAAGCCATGCAGAGAATATGTAAAAGACTGAAATTAAACCTACCACCTGACCTAGTCATACCACTCCTGGGTTATACCCAAAAGACTCAACCCTATCCCAGAGAAATATGCAAAAACTATGTTTATTGAAGTTCTCTTTACAATTGCCAAGAGTGGAACCCAGGTGTCCCTCAACCCATGAGTAGATAAAGAAAATGTTGGTACACTCTACACAATGGAGTTCTATTGCAGTGGTAAAGAAAACGGACTGCCTCTATATCTACTCTATCTATCTATCTATCTAATATTATTCTATATCATCTATTTTCTATATATCTATTTATATATATATTATCTATGAACTTTGCAGTACATGGATGGAACTAGGAAGCATTTATGCCGCAGTGAAGTTATACGTGAACGTCACACGTTCCCAGAAAATAACATGACACATGGTTTATCCCTCATTTGTGGAGCTTAGCACCAAGTATTTAGTTGTAAAGTAATCTAGCAACATAATGTTATATTCTTTTTATCTGAAAGCAAAAGTGCTGTTATAATGTGAACACTAATGGGGCTCTAGAATAACCTACCACTATTTTCCGACTTTGTAATTGGTTATATGGGTGGCGGGTATATATGCATATTTTAGAGAAATATAAAGTTTCAAAGGGGAAAAAAAATGAAGCTTCCTAACCACATTTTGAATTATTTAGAGTTTATTTTCGGACATCCAATTTTGTATTTTATGTGATATATAATATATATATATATAGCATATTTTAGAGTACTACAAATTGGAGGGAACAACAAGAACAAAAGTACTGCATCAAAGAACTGACTGAAACAAACTTCTGTCCAAAACAGTAAACATCTGCAAAGAAAAACTTCAAAAAAAACTGAGAAAAAGATGCAAGACATGTATGGCAGAATGCATGAGCTTGGGGGCGGGGTGGGGGTCATGGAAGGGGGAATGAGCCTAAATAGGATTGATAATTGTTATATGAAATGCACAAAACTTCAATAAAAATATGTCATCTTTTACTGAAAAAATATAATTCATGGATTAGCATACCATCCAAACATCTGTCTATGCCAAAGTAACCTACCGTAATAATTAGCACTGTCTAAATACCTATATATCTAATTGCTTGTGCTTCATTAGTAGGACTGAGAGGTTATACCTGGACAAACTGTTAACCTATGAAAGGAAATAGCCAGAACTGATCAGAGTGCAAAACAACATCCCCAGAGAAAGTAGACTGTTTTGCTACTCGTCCACCAGTACCACTTTTCTAAGCCTAGGGAACAATCTGCAGAAGAGGGGGCATGGTAGAATGTAAGGGCTGCGATTGGGGTGAATGGTGAAACTACAGCAATATAGACTGGACATTTATTTGATCAACATGATTGTACATACAAGCTCCACCAGCTGGATGGTGGGACCCTTGGGCTGTGTGGGTTTGGGCATAGCTGATTGCAAGTTGGTTCTACATGAAGGATGCTTGTGCTCATAACTTATTACTTATTGTTAAAAAATAAAAATAAAAAAATTGGAAAAAATAACTAAATAAATAAAATTTAAAAAATATTTTAAAAATTAACTTCAAAGTACCAGTGGCCATAGTCAGAGCCTTCTCTCTACATATTTTCTAAATGTGCTGTATGTCTTTGCCTTCATGCTTAAGTCTCTCCACTCCTTTGCTTTTCTATCCCTTCCATGATGCTGTACTTTCAGGTATCATCGAGAGAGCAACACCTTGAGTGCTGTGGGTCCACTCAGAGGATCTCCTGGACACTAGAGATCTGGCTGCACTTTCACACGTTCATCAGCTCAGATGCCACGCCCTTCATTTGACCCTGGTCTCAAGGCTGAATATTACCAAGATTTATTGCTCAAAGCGATTTTTAATTCACTTACTGAGTTAAAAAGCAGTAGTACCTTCCAATTGATCGAGAAATGAATGATGTTTGGTAAATCAAAGAATGTATGAAATACAGTTTCATGGGGGTTATGGGAGGGTGCCAATGGAGAAGGTATGAAGATGACTAAAATGTTGTGTATGAAACACACAAAAATTCAATTAAAATAATAAAAAAAGAAATCCTAATCCAACCTAAGGAACTTTTTGCAATTGATGGCTGCTGGGAGGAAGAGACATAGTGTCTTACCCAGATGGGACTCTTGGTGGGCACGGTGGATGAACACACACTGAGGAACATTTGGGGGTCACAAATCATGCTCTATAGGCTGTATTATATATAAGAAGAGAATACATTAAAGTGGGGAGGCAGTGAGAGGAGATATGGATAGGAGAGGGGATCTAAATACTATCAAACTAAATTGTATGAAAATTGCAAAAATTCAATAAAAATAAATTTAAATAAAAAATAAGAAAGAAATGAAATGTCTGGGTACTCTTTCTTCTTCATCCTTGTCTGCCAACTGGCCAACACTGTTTGTATTTCCTTCTTATTTGCAGCCATGAATCAATTAAAAATAACACACCTCTCTAATGTTTTATCAGTATTTTTCTCTAGAAACTACAACAGGGGTCAGTGGACTTTGTATGAAGGCCAAGATAATGACTGTTCCAGCTTTGTAGGCCACATTGTCCTGCCATAGAGCTTGGCTCTGCCCGGGTCACATGAAAGCAGCCATTGGCGCTACATAAAACTTCTTCATTTATAAGCATTCTGATCTGAATTTTTTTTTCTGATCTGAATTTTATATAATTTTTTAATGTGATGGAATAACACTTTTCAGTTGTTTGTATTAACCATTCTAAAATGGAAAAATTGTTCTTAGCTTGAATTACTCATGAAAACAGGCAGTGGAGCACACGTGGACCATGCTTACAGTTAGCTGAATTATTTGCTGTCCAAGTTATCACTGGCGACTGTTTTACCAAATCAGCTCCATGTAACCAAGGTGACTGACATGTTGCTAGATTTTGCCATGGTAGTGTTCTACCTCACAT
>VZQC01008945.1:0-87404 GCA_009823505.1 Rhizomys pruinosus
GGGGATGGAACATGGGTCCTCTACAAGAGCAGTGGCGCTCTTAACCGTTAGGCCATCTCTGGAATTCTAATCTTTTAATCCCACCATACTCTGTAAAACTTTTGTATAAGGAAAGGCCCTGATGCATTCCTGAGCTTGATGGCCTGGGGTGGTGGAGCTCTTCTCCCTTCAAGCTGATTCTTTTACACTAGCCAACTGGGCTGGGTGTGGCGGCACACACCTTTAATTCAGCTCTAGAGAGGCAGTGGTAGGCAGATCTCTGTGAATTCAAGCCCAGCCTGGTCTATGTAGGAGGAGCTAGGGCTACAGGGAGACCCTTGTTTCAAAAAGATTTAAAAAAAGTATAAATTAGCTAAACAGAACAGACTGTGAGGGCAGACCCTAGCCAATGGGGAGAAGACACAGTTCTATTCTCTTAGGAATAAAAGTCCACTAGGCTTCCTCATCTACCAAGAAAGTCACCCTTTTGCAAAAGTAAACCTGTCTTACCAGACTACTGTTGCTTTATCTATGTGTTCTTTGTGTGGTATTGATGGGGTCCTTGGATCGGATATTCTTTCTAACATCACCATGTCTGACCCATGCCTGGATTTTATGTGTATGTGGTAGGAATCCAAACTCAGGTTTTCATGTTTATGCAGCAAACACTTTACTGAGTGAGTCATCTCTCCAGCCCTTAGCAGTGTTTTTAGAATATCTCCAGGGGCTGGGGAGATGATGTAGTCAGTAAAGTGCTTGCTGTGTAAGCATGAAGACCAGAGTTTAATCCCAGTGCTGAGGAGGTGGAGGTAGATCACTAGCCTGCTTGTCAAACTCCAGGCAAAATGAGAGATCCTGTCTAAAAACAAAGTGGAACCACCTAAGAAAAGAAGTCCAAGGTTGACTTCTGGCCTCCACATGAACATGCATACATGTATAGGCAGGTGCACCTGTATATCTGTACATACATGTGCACACCCTCCCACATGAACATACACACACACACACACACACACACACACACACCTCTAGCTGGGTGTGGTGACACATACTTGTAATCCTACCACTTGGGAAGCTGAAACTTTGAGTTTGAGGCTAACCTGGGCTACATAGAGAAACTATATCTTAAAAAATCAAAGAAAGCCCAGGTGTAGTGGTGCACGTCTTTGATATCAGAGGCAGAGGCAGAGGCAGAGACGAGATGGAGGTCAGCGTGTCTATGGGTCTACACAGTGAGTTCCAGGCTAGATGTGGCTATAGGGGGACCCTATCTTAGAACCAAACCAAACAAAAATGCACAAAACAAATAACAACAAAATCTCAATTGGTATGACACATAGACATGGTAATTTTGTTTACTAATAAGAACATTGGTTCACTTATGCTTACTATACAAATGGGTTTCCAGATAAATATTGCACCCCCAGTTGCCTAAACCTTGTTCCAGGAGCAGGTGTGTTGGGTCAGCAGAGATAATACTGTAAATAGTGTCCGGGCTGAATAGTGAAACCCTGTTTTAATTTTTTTTTTTTTTTTTTCTTTTCGAGACAGGGTCTCCTTACAGTCCCAGCTGGCCTGGAACTCCAGCACTGGATACTTCTGTTCATAGTCCTTTTAAAAATTTTTTAAAAATTTTTTTTAGTTTAGGGGCGGAGAGATGCCTAGCGGTTAAGAAGCACCCACGCTCTGCAGGACCCGGGTTCGATCCCCAGCACCCACAATGGCGGCCTAAGAACCGTCTTTAAACTCCAATTCCAGGGAACTCCGGGTTCCAGTCGGAATCCGAGACCTCGTCTGACCCTCCGCGGCATTTGAGCACGAGGCATCGGGTCACAGACCTGCATGCAGAGCAATACATTCTACACATACAAAAAATAATATATGAATAAAAAAAAATGTATTGATTTAGAGGCCGAGGCAAGGCAAATTCTTGTGAGTCAAGGCCAGCCTGGTCTACAAGCATTTAGCCAGAATTCTACCATTGGGGCTAACAGAGACGATTCCCTGTCTCAAGATAGACAAAAAAATATTATTATAATTTCATATTTTGATTCCAATGTCTGTCCTGTCTGTTTTTTTTTTTGAAGACAGAGTCCACTTTTGCCCTGATCTGTTTGGAACTCAATTCAATTGCCTGCCTTGCCTCCAGCATGCTGGGATTAGGATATGTCCACCTCAACACTGGTCATTTATTTAAAGTATTTAGAAAGGGGCAGGCAGGTGGCTAAGAGCAGTTGGCTTTCCTCGTGCATTCTTCCTGGGTGGGCTAAATCCTAGAGGATTAAGACTTCACACCTGCTTGAAGTGCTGTGATGTGCTGCATAATGAGGTCAAACAGGACCCAAGATATGGAATGGGCTAAAAATTATTTTTTTGAATTTGGCGGTGATGGTACACCATCTTTAATTTAGCACTATGGGAGGTAGAGGCAGGCAGATCTCCTGTGATTATAGGCCTTACCGTTGGTCTACACTAGGTGAGGTTCCAGGCCAGCTGGGCGGAAAGGGAGATCGTCTCAAAAAAGCAAAACAAAAATTGTTTTTTTTTTTTTTTTTTGAGACAAGCTCTATGTAGGCCAAGCTGGCCTAACTATTTGCTATTTGAGGTGAGGATAACCTTGAAATTCTGCGTCTAGCTTTTTTACTTTTTTTTTTTTTTTGAATCTACAGAGTGCAGATACCTAATTACAACTTTTCTTGGGCCATCTTTTAACCCCCTAAATGCCATTCTGGGCTGGAGAGATGAACTATCAGTTCAGAGGGTGTAACAATCTGCTCTTGCTATGGGGCCTGGTTGATTCTCCAGAACCCCAGGCGCTAACACCATCATGATAACTTCAGTTCCAGAGGTATCATAGCCCTCTTCTGACTCTGCAGCATGCAAACAATGCATGCACACATACACAAGAGAAAAAAAAAAAAAAAAAAAAAAAAAAAAAAAAAAAAAAAAAAAAAAAAAATCTATTCCTCACCCATCTCTGTGTCTAACCCAACAGACTGTGACTAAACAGATAAAAACCTTTGAGGCAAACTGAGCAACATTTGTTAAGTCGGGATCTGAAAAACAATTGTTGTTTATATTGTGAATCCCTTAACGAGTTCTAGAACTAAGTATTACTGTATTATGTCACTTTTGTGTCTTGCTGGTGATAACCGACACCATTACCAAAGGCAGGAACTTAATAAATGAAGAAGAGTTTGTGGGTCTGGTTAGAGATATGCCTAGCGGTTAAGAGCACGTACTGCTCTTGCCAGAGGACCCAGGTTCATATTCCCAGCAACGCACCATGGTGCTAAGAAATTCTGGTCCTGTAACTTCACAATTCCAGGAGAACCCTTACCAGTTTCCGGGGAATCCAAATCCTCTGTCTGACCTCCGAGCCATTCCATGACTACGGGTGCACAAACGTGACATCGAGAAGTGAGCACTCATCACATACAAAAATTAAATTAAAATTTAAAAAAAGAAAAAAAAAAAGAGTTTATATGGCTGGAGAGATGGCCTAGGTGGTTAAAAGTGCTGAAATGTCTTGCAGGGAACCCGGTTTGATCCCCAGCATCCACATGGATGGCTGAGAACACCGTCTTTAACTTTAGTTCTCAGGAGAATCTGATCGCCCTCTTCTGGACCTCCGCAGGCTGCACAGACAGGGTGGCACAGACCTACAGAGCAGACAGAACATTCATACACATAAAAAAATAAAAATTTGAAAAAAGAAAGTTTATTTGCAGCTTTAGAAGACGTTTTCCAGTGAAATTGAGAGTCTATTGTGCAGGTAGGCATGTGCTGGGCTTGGAGCAAGAATAGGCTTAGGTTCACATCTGAATAGAGTATACTAGGTATTCATGAGAGAGCTACTGGAGCTGCAAGGCTTTGTTAAGCCTCTCTAAGCCTGCCCAGTTGACATACTTCTTCAGCAATAAGCCCACAGCTTCTACAAGATCTCCCAAATATTATTGCCAACCAATCTGGGGACATTAAATGTTTGTCATGTAAACTTGAAAGCCTATGGGGATCACCATCATTTGCAAACCACCACCATTCCAATTATTTTCCAGATTTAGAAAGTTTTGGAGCCCGGCATGGTGGGTGCCGCCCTTTAATCCCAGCACTTTGGAGGCAGAAGGCCAGGTGGATCTTTTGTGAGTTCAAGGTCCAGCCTGGACTATCTTAGAGCGAATGCACAGGTATCCAGCTGGGCTACAAGTGAACGACCCTGTCTGTGAAAATGACTAAAAAAAAAAAAAAAAAAAAAATAAAACAGATTTTTGGTTTAGTGGGATGAAGGATTATGTATGTAGTAGGTTTTAGAGTAATGATATAGATCAAAGTGAATGTTGGATAAAAGCTAAGTTTGTCATTGACATCTTGTTTAAGCACAGTATTTTTTTTTATGGGAAGTGCTTCTTTAGTATTTCTTATACAAAGGCTACAAGGCAGCTTGAGCCTTTTGTCCAAGCATTTTCTTTTCTTTTTCTTTTGGCATGTGCTAGCCACATCCTGGCCCAGCATTTTCTAAATATCATGAGCAGTAGTTAAAAAGTACAAGGCTGGTGCTAACTTACCTTCTTGGATGCTTTATAACAACCATCTTATAGCCCAATGACCAATTTGGCCAGTAGGTGTCTTATGGGATAACTTTTGTTCCTTGCCCTCATGAGGTCAATCTAAGGTCCTCTCAGGGACCAATCATGGGGCGTTCTCTGAAATGTCCTGGAAACTGTGGTCACCATCTTCTTGGCGCAGAGGTGTGTGGAGAGTTTCACTAATGGACTTTAGCCAGTGTCCAGTCGAATAAAGGGAAAATCTCTCATGCGTTCAAAAAGGGATAGCCTTGTCTAGCAAGACCTGACTTTTGTCTCAATGTGGATGGAACTGGTGATTGAACAGCCAAAATGAGCAGGGGGCTGAGAGATTGGCATAGCTGGTTAAGAGCACACTGCTCTTACAGAGGACCTGGTTTCATCCCCAGCACACTACATGTTGCGCCGAGAACTTACTTAATTGTAAGTTCCAAATTCCACGGGAATGGTTTTATCCAGTTCCCGGGAGTCTGAGACCCTCTCTGACCTGCCGCGGCCATTGCCATGACACGGTGCACATAAACCTACTGCAGACAGTACACTTCATACCAAGTATAATAAATAAAAAAAAAAAAAAAGATTAAAAAAAGAAAGGGCCAAAAGGAGCCGGGGCTCCCTCCGCTGCCTCCCCAAAACCTGAGGACCAGAATCCTCATACTAACCTTGAGAAAACAAAAATGTTGGTTAATCTGTGCTAACTGACATAGCCTGAATACATCCAAAAGGAAAATAATAGAAATAAATAAATAGTAATATATCTCTGAGAAATTGTACTTCAGGTATAAACTTGAGATCTTAGTAAAAGAAAAAAAAAAAAAAGAAGACACAGTTGTTTTTGCCTTGTCTTATACTGCAAGTACATGCTACCAGCAGTGGCTTGCCACTGGCCTTTTGTCCATCTTTTTCAAAGACTTTGAGACACAGCCTTTTTCAACCTTCCAATATGGACTGAAAGACTCATGTCTCCTCCAAGAATCCTCCGAACCCTTCAGTGCCAATGTGGGGACTTTGGCCGGAGCCATCCCAATTGTGGATCTGAGCTACTACTTGGTGGGTTTTGTCTACTTCCTTCAGAGGTATAAATGGACTGCCATTTATGGACTACCCATGGGCTGTATCAATGGGATACCAGTACAGGAAGATCAAGCAGGACGCGGTGCTTCGCTGGACCTCATTTGGGACCATGGGAAGGAAAAACCCCATGTATGGAACACAAGGGCAGAACTGATTGATGGTTGTTTGGGCTTCCAAGGAAGAAGCTTTATAGCTTATGCATGTTTGATCTTTCACGCCTAATAATAAAAAAATCATAAAGCTGAGATGCTAATACTTGTTATTATATGTTGTAGTCGTATGCATTTATGTGCATTTTTGGAGATTATACTTATTATTGTGCAAATGGAATAGAACAAATCAACACAAAGAAAACTGACTGTGAAGACTGACTGAGACAGTGAACTTCTGGCAACGAAAACCATACGTAAGAAACTTACCTTATACGCTATCGAATCTTTCGATTGCGAGAGACTGAGAAAAAGCTGAAAAACATGTTTGTGGCAGAATGCATGAGCTCTAGGTGGGTGAGGGAGCAGGGATGGTGGGGACAGGTCTGATTTATATTTTGTGAATGTTAAGGTTTTGTATGAAATGCACACAGAGCTTTGTAATAAACATGTGGTCAAAAACAAAAAATAAGCAAAAAACAACCTTTTTGGAATGGCATTCTTTTTTTTTGTTTTTTTTTTTGTCTTTTCAAAGACAGGGTCTCCCNGCACTCTGTAGGCCAAGCTGGACTTGAACGCCAAGATCGGCCGTCCTCTGCTCCCATGCTGAGTAAAGGGGGCGCACCACAACCCGGCTTTAAAAGTGTTGGTTTTTTAGATTACTAGTGGTGTCGGCAGTGTGGTGGTGCCCTTCACACACTGCTGCTCTACGGGCCTCCTAACTGTCAATTGTCCTTTAAGCCTCTAAGCCTGAATGCTGGGGGTAGGGATGCACGCCACCAGGTTGACTTTTGCATCGTATGATTTGGGAGATTCAGTGATAAGCCCAAGCTAATGAAAGATCAGGGTAGCGGAGAGCGCTGGAGCAAGCTCTGGGCCCCCAACCACTGGAACTCTGTTCATAGTCCTTTTAAAAATTTTTTAAAATTTTTTTAGTTAGGGGGGGAGAGATGCCTAGCGGTTAAGAGCACCACGCTCTGCAGGACCCGGGTTCGATCCCCAGCACCCACAATGGCGGCTAAGAACCGTCTTTAACACTCCAATTCCGGGAACTCCGGTCCAGGGAATCCGAGACCCTCTCTGCCCTCCCGGCATTGCACGCACGGGTGGCACAGACCTGCATGCAGAGCAATACATTCAGACACATACTAAAATAATAATATAATAATAAAAAAAAAATTTAATTTATTTAGAGCCGAGCAAGGCCAAATTCTTGTGAGTTCAAGGCCAGCCTAGCTACACTACAATTCTACCATCCTGGGGCTACAGAGAGACCCTGTCTCAAGAAGACAAAAAAAGTATTTAATTTATACTTTATCCTTTGAACTTCCATGTCTGTCTGTTTTTTTTTTTGAGACAGAGTCCACTCTATTAGCCCTGATCTGTTCTGGAACTCATTCAATCATGCCTGCCTTGAGCCTACACGCATGCTGGGATTAGGATATGTCCACCAATCACCTGCATATATTTAAGTATTTAAATAGGGGCAGGCAGGTGGCTAGAGAGCTTGGCTTCCTCTGCATTCTTCCTGGGTGGGCTAAATCCTAGAGGATTAAGACTTCACACCTGCTTGAAGTGCTGTGATGTGCTGCATAATGAGGTCAAACAGGACCCAAATATGGAAAGGGCTAAAATTATTTTTTTTAATTTGGCAGGTGATGGTACACCATCTTTAATTAGCACTCTAGGTGAAGGCAGAGGGCAATCCCTGTGTTTAAGGCAGTACTGGTCTACTAGTGAGGTTCCAAGGCCAGCTGGGGGTAAAGGGAGAAGTCTGTCTCAAAAGAAGCAAAACAAAAAAATTGTTTTTTTTTTTTTTTTTTGAGACAAGCTACTGTATGTAGGCCAACTGGCCTCAACTATTGCTATTGAGGTGAGGATAACCTTGAAATTCTGCGTCTTCTTTTTTACTTTTTTTTTTTTTTTTTGAATCTACAGAGTGCAGATAACCTAATTACCACTTGTTCTGGGCTATCTTTAATAACCCCCTAAATACCATTCTTGGGCTGGAGAGATGCATCAGTTAGAGGGTGTAACAATCTGCTTCTTGTCATGAGGGCCTGGTTTGATTCTCCAGAACCCTACAGGCATAACACCATCTATAAACTTCAGTTCCAAGAGGTATCTAAGATGCCTCTTCTGACCTCAGGCAAAACTGCTGCAGACCATTAAAAAAAAAAAAAAAAAAAAAAAAAAAAAAAAAAAAAAAAAAAAAAAAAAAAAAATCTATTCCTCACCCATCTCTGTGTCTAACCCAACAGACTGTGACTAAACAGATAAAATCCTTTTGAGGGCCAAACTGAGCAACATTAAGTTGTTCTGTTCATGAAAAACAAATTGTTCTTTATATTGTGAACCGCTTAACGGTTCTAGAACTAAGTTACTTGTATTATGTCACTTTTCGTTTGCTGTGATATGTAGCCCCAGCTGTCCTGGAACTCACTCTGTAGACCAGGCTGGCCTTGAACTCACAAAGATTCGCCTGCCTCTGCCTCCCAAGTGCTAGGATTAAAGGCGTGTGCCACCACGCCAGGCTGGAAAGCATTATCTTAACAAAGCTGGTTTCTATCAACCAGAGCCACAGTATCTGAGGCTATAGCTGAGAATTTCCTGCTTTGCTGTTAACCGGCTACTTAATGTTTCCAGCAATGGATCTGAACAGTGCCTTGACTGATGACTTTCTTTGCTCTGTTCCTATAAAAACTTCATCAGACTGGTGTGGTCACACACACACCCTTCATCTCATTGGGAGGCCGAGGTAGGTGGATCTCTGAGTTAGAGGCCAGCCTGCTCGATGGAGCTTCCAGGGTAGCCAGAATTACATGGTGAGACACTGCCTCAAAAACAAAACACAACCCCTCCTCCAAACTTCATCAAGTTGTTACCATAACCATGTACCATGTTACCATCAGAACGTGGAATTCAAGGTAACCTAAATCTGTGTTTCTGGGCCATGGTCACTCATACTTGGCTCCAGAGTAAACCACCTCTTATTTTCTTACTGTTTTTGTCTTGACTTTCCCAAATTCTGGGATTACAGGCTTTCACCAGGCCACCTGGTTTATGCAGTCTATGCAGTGCTGAGTGTCAAGCCCAGGGCTTCATGCACTAGGCAAGCACTCTACCAACTGAGCCACATCCCTCTAACCCACAGGATTATTTTTATCAGCCAGTGACACACAAAGATCTTAGTGTGTGTAAATACACTGAGGGTTGCCCAATACTCAAAGTCCCTAAAAATGTGTTCCTATCATTAAACAACACATGACTAATATGTTTGCATATTTGAAGTTTTGAACTTGAAAGCTTAAGTGGCTAGATGTTTATCACAGATTTTTTTTTTTTCATGCAATGCCCACAGAGATCAACCAGAAGAGGGTGTTGGCTTCCCAGGAACTGGAGTTATAGATGGTTGTTAGCTGAGATGTGGGTGCTGGGAATCAAACCTGGGTCCTCTGCAAGAGAAGTCAGTGCTCTCAACCACTGAGCCATCTCTCCAGCTGCAAGATTTTTTTTCCTCTTTATTTTTTTGAGGGATTCTACAATATAAGAGCACAGTTGTTTTCAGATCACATTGACGTTGCTCAGTTTGCCATACAGTTAGGTACCTGGTGCTAGCATCCACAGATGAGTGATACCATTCGTCGTTTGTTTTTCTGGGACTGTGTTACTTCACTCAGCATGATATCTTATAGCTCCAACCTATCACAGATTTTTAAAAAATAACGTAAAAATGAGAAACGAATATGAAAAAAATGTCTAGGATGAATTTGATTTAAACATCAACATAACCATGTGATGTAATACTGTAAACTTTGTGTTATTTTTACTCTGCTGGGGATGAAGCCAGCTGAGTCTCACACACTCGAGGCAAAGGTGACAGAGGTGGAAGGCCAGCCTGGGATACATAGCCAGACCGCCCCCTCTCCCCCCACCAAATAAAATTTTTTTTAAATTTTTATTTATTTTTGTATGAGTATAAGTGTACTGTCTGCATGTAGGTTTGTGCACCCGTGTCGTGCAATGCCACGGAGGTCAGAAGAGGGTCTCGGATTCCCCTGGAACTGGAGTTCTCCTGGAATTGGAGTTACAGAAGGTTCTCAGCCGCCATGTGGGTGCTGGGGATCGAACCCAGGTCCTCTGCAAGAGCAGTCGGTGCTCTTAACCGCTAGGCTATCTCTCCAGCCCCCCCAAATAAAATTTTAAAAAGGAAAACGAAAGCACTGAATAAGACTTTTTAAAGATTATATGAACTGCCGGGCGTGGTGGCGCACACCTTTAATCCTAGCACTCGGGAGGCAGAGGCAGGCGGATCTTTGTGAGTTCAAGGCCAGCCTGGTCTACAGAGTGAGTTCCAGGACAGCTGGGGCTGCAGGGAGACCCTGTCTCAAAAAGACCAAAAAAAAAAAGATTATATGACTCACTCTACCCAAGTAAAAAGAGATACTGGCATAAGAAGCCCGCCTTTCCTCCTGAGGAAGGGTCTGGAACAGGTGGGACGAGGTTACTTTCACGCGCCTGTGTTTTTGTCAATTTCCATCAGCCAGAGCTATTTCCGGTAAATCTGAATCCCACACTAACTCGTGGGTTCTCGGTCTGGCCCGGGGCGGACCCCAACGCCCCGGCTGAACCCGGAGGCCCCGCCCCAAGGGGCGGCCTGCAGACGGGGCGGGGCGCGTTGCCCCAGCCCAGCTCTGCTCAGCCCAGTCCTCGCACTTGGAGGCCGAAGGCGGATCTCCGGTCCGGAACGTGCAGGCTAGTCTGGGGGCCAGGGGCTGGCGGACGTGGGGACCTGGGGCTGGTAGGGACGGGGAGACAGCCGGGGCGGCGCTGAGCCCGGGCGTCCAAACTTTCTTCGAACGAGCGCCGGGTCCAGAAGTGAGCTCGGGGCTTGGCCCCAAAGGAGGAGTCAGAGGGTTCTTTCGTCCGGGCCGTCGGGTTTCGCTTCCCGGTACGCCAGCTTGTGGTGGGCACTGGTGAACAAGCCAGCGTCTTAGGATGGGAGTGTCCCTCTTAGTGGCCTGTATTCAGGGCGTGTCCCCCACGCCGGCCAAGAGTGGTTAAGCTGTGAGGTAGGGGCTCTTATGGTGGGGAGAGGGAGGGAGCCAGTCCTGGACCTGGCCCCGCTCCGCCGGCTGCCCCTGCATGTCCTGGCGCCTCTAAACTGTGTGTAGACTGGCGAATTTATACCCAAGTGGTGGGAGGTGGGGACCCTAGCACCGAGATAGGGTAGGGCCTAGGAAAGAGGCCACTTTTACCCATAACTTTTGCTCCCTTGGGGTTCAGGAACCTACCAGACCCGGAAGTAATGGCAATGGCTTCCTTCCTCAACTTTCTCTCCCCCCCCCCACCTTTGGGGACAGAGTTTTGTGCCAGCATAGCCAGCCCTGAATTTCTGAATTTGTGGCTGTACTCCAGCCTCAGCCTCTTAAATGCTGGGATTATTAGATGGGTGTGAGCTGTCATGCCGGGACGGATCTCTTTAGGTCCAAGTAAAAATGAAATAGGAAAGTGAAATGGGAAAAGGGAAAGCGAGTGGAGAGGGCCTGGGAAGGAGGGTGGAAGGAAGGCTTAGCCTTGGTTTTTTTCCTCACCAGGTCTTGTTCCCTGGGAGAGTCATCCTCTGCCTCTCCACTGTTGCTGTGGGTGGTGTCAATGGGGCTGGGGGTGGACATGGGCACCCTAAACATAGGATAAGTGGAGAGAGCCGGACAGAACCATATGTCATGGACGGTCTGTCAGGTGTCCGGTTCTCTGAGACTCTGAAATATTTATCTCAGTGGTGAGCTTTGGTTTCAAAGCTAGTACCTTTGGCCTGGCCAGTGGTGGCAGGAGAAGCCAGGTGCTTCAGGGGCTGCTCTGTCTTGGGTAAAGAGGCTGTATCTACTCCCCTCTCATCCGCCACTGGCCTACTCTTCTTGCCTTTCCAGTCTTGGAGACCTAGCTTCAAGGGAAATGGTGAGACCATTGCTTCACAGGCCCTGACTTCCTGTCTGACCTCAGGGCCGCTCTTGTAAAAATGGGCAAGACAGAGGTAATGACAGTGTATCCTGTAAGCATTGGGAGAGCCTCATGTCATGGGCTGGGGTAATAGCTACCTTGGCTCAGCCTTCTCCAAGGGAATGGGAGACTTCAGATAGAAGCTATCTACATCAGGGCCCCTCCAATTCCAAGACCTCTCACCATAGGCCCTTCAGAAAGAGAAGCCCAGGCCAGGACTGGGTGTGGTGGTGCATACCTGTCATGCCAGTACGCAGATCGACGCTAGAGAGTGGAGAGTTCAAGGCCAGCCTGAGCTACAGGTCAAGACCCTGTCTTCACAAAACAACAGAACATCTGGGCATGGGGCCTCAGTCTTATACTTAGTCCAAAGATTAGCTACAGATTGGAGGCCATTCTGAGCTGTAGAGTGAGACCTTGTTTCAGCGATAGGAACCACAGCAGAGGGACATACATGTGTGTGTTCACTGTGCTGAACTGGATGACCAGAGCTGAGATGCTTAAACAAGTCTCGCCATGACACGGGCCTTTAGGTTCTCTTGGGAATGCTGAGGAAGGGTTGACTTTGACAGAATCTTCCAGCCTGGGATTATGACTAAAATCTGGGTCTTGTTTTGAAGTAGGAATGAGATGGAGAAGTCTGTGTGGAGGAAACACAATGGATTGGTCAGGGCGGAAGTTTCCTAAGTTAGAATGGTCAGAACTCTCCCTTGTTACATAGGGCAGCTGGAACTAGGGGTGGGGGAGGACCCTCCAGAGAAACTTCGCAGTGAACTGACTCCCTGTGAGGGCATGTGTGTAGTGTGGGTCTTCACCCTCCCTCCACACAGGGTCTTCCTATGTGTACCCCAGGCTGGACTTGGACCTGTGATCCTCCTGCCTACCTTAGCCAACCCAGTGGTAGGATTACAGGTATATGCCACCATGGCCTGCTTACACCTGGTTCTTTGTTTTTTTTTTTTTTTGGTCTTTTTGAGATGGTCTCCCTATAGCTCCCTGCTGTCCTGGAACTCATTAGGTAGACCAGGCTGGCTTTGAATTCACAGAGATCTGCCTGCCTCTGCCTCCTGAGTGCTGGGATTAAAGGCGTGCGCCACCATGCCTAGCTTTTTTCTCTTTTAACATTTTACTTATTTATGGCTGCATGTGTACATGCGTGGGCACATGCGTGGGCACATGCGTGCCATGGTGTGCATGTGGGAGGTCAGGGGATAACTTGTGGGAGGTTCTCTCCTTTCACCATGAGTCCGAGGGATCAAACTAAGGTTGACAGGCTTGGTGGCAAGTGCCTTTACCTGCTGAGCCAGGTCACTAGCCTTCATATGAAGCCTGGTTCTTAGTATGTTTGTTCTGAGGGGCAGGCTGGAGGGAGCACAGGCATTTGAGAGATGAGCAGGAGCATGATTTTTTGTTAGGGTCGGGTCTGGATGTAACACAGACGGCTGGGTCTGCTCTGCACAGAAGAGTGAGGGCCTTGTGGGAGCAGCTTAGAAGGAAAAGAGAGTTAAAGGCCACTCACACCGTTGCCTAGAATAGGCCATGTTTCTATCCCTCTGTAGACGTCCTGTGCATCACTAGTGGCCCCCCAGGGTATACATTCCTTTTGGGGGTATGTCATCCCACCCTGAAGCTTTCTGTTAGCCTGTTTACACAAAATCAAACTGGCATGGCTGGAGTGGATTTTGATCTTTAGTCCAGGTTACTTGTCTAACAGATGTAAAAACAGTCTAGAGGTGGGAAGTGACCTCCCCTGACCCAATCAGTAGCAAAGCCAGGGCAGGAGCTAGGTCCTTGCTCTTATGTTGGGGGCTCAGTTAATGGGTGACGTCACTAGATGAGGAATCAGTATCTTATGATCACTGGTTGAGTCCTCTCCCGTCTTTATCAGCTCACCCTCAGCCCTTTGCTGCCCTCACTAGGGCACCCTCAGGGGTGTCTGCCCCAGGCTGTTGTAAGAGCACCTGCGTGTGAACTTCAGAAGAGCTCTGAGTTCACACCCATCTCTGCTGCTTGCTTGCTGCAGGCCTTCAGATGGGCTTTTCCTCCAAATTTATTTTGTTTTGTTCTGAGATAGGGTCTTGCTGTGAAGCCCTAGCTAACCTGGTGCTATGTTGCCCAGGGTAGCCTTGAACTCTCAGCAATCTACTTGCCTCAGCCTCCTTGAGTACTGGCCTTACAGGCATCCAGTATCATGCTTACCTCTGAATTTCAGTTTTTTTATTGGCAGAATGATTTTTTGTGGGCATCAGAGACGTCTTGGTTCTGATTGGCTTATTCACTACTTTTAAGTGGCTCTCTCCCTTCCCCACACACCTGTGGTTTTCCACTGTCCTTATTAATCCATCCTTCTGCCTGTCTATCCTCCTAACCTGGAAATTCAACTGGGAGAGAGGAGTTAAACACAAAGGAGGTGCGTTGGGCTTTGTGGGAAGAAGCCGCAGGCCCGCTGATGGCTTCCTTTCCTTGTAGGCACACACAGGCCGTCCTGACTGCTGAAGTGGCTGGAGTCTTTGAGATTACAACCTCAAGACACAGTTCTGTCCCCAGAGACCAGGGTGATGGGGAAGCTACTGTACCAGGCCTTTTCATATTCCCCAGGAGCCAGCCCTCTATCTCTGTGGACTCAGAGAGAGAGAGGCCCCCTGGAGATAGAGGCTGGGGAGTGGCCTGGAGCCAGAGAGGAAAAGTATTGGCTCGGCTGTGTGAGAGGGAAGCAGTGAGGGACCTGGGGAATGGGTGTCTCTTCTGGCTCCTTTGTTTTCCTGCTGCGTTCTCAGAAGGCAAGGCTGGGAAGGGAAGTTCCAAATTGTTTTTTGTTGTTATTTTGAGACTGGGCCTGTGGAACATGCTGATAGACCAGGTGGCCGTGGACTTACAGGTCTGCCTGCCAAGGCATGTGCCACCACATTCTTCTGGAGGTTTCACATTAGTTTTCTGGTTCTTTTTTGTTTTTTGTTTGTTTTGAGACACGTTTTTCTGTAGCCCTAGCTGGCCTGGAACTCGTTATATAGACCAAGCTGGCTCAATCTTTTAAGAGATCCACCTGCCTCTCCAGTGCCGGTATTAAAGGCATTACCGTCTCCACACCCAGTAAAATTTCAAATTCTTGATCTCTAGGGCCTGTCTGGGCTGGAGCGCTGAGGTTTCCTGGTGTTTCAAGTGACCAGATGATCTCTAAAGTCTGTTCCAGCTGACAGTTCAGTGTTTGGACTCCCTTTCCTTCACATTCTGATCCTGGTGGCTGGCATACACTCCTGGGTGCATCTTTTACTTCTTTATGTTGGTGGCTGTGTGCTGTGATGGGAGGGCAGTGTTTTCCTGGGGGAGAATGAAGGGAAGGAGCTAGGTGTGGAGGCTCTGAGTGTGGGGTGGGGCTTCCTGAGATGTGTGCTGAGTGAGTCTTTCCATTCTGGTCTGGGCATCCGTTCCTGGCAGGCAGGAGGGCAAGCTGCCTGGACCAGTCAGCTGCTCTTTTCTGTCTCTCCCTCCAACACACACCCTCTTGCTGTAACCCCAGTAGCTCGGCCTCCTCTCTGCAGATTCCAGAGTCTTAACCCTTCATAAGGTCCAAGAGAGCCAGAGCCTGACCTCAGCAGTCTGGGCCCAGATACCATCAGCCCCCAAGATAGCCCAGGGGTCTGGCCACCAGCAAATCTGCTGTCTGGGCCTAATGGCCACACACTTCTGCCACCACCACGACTGGGTCAAAGAGAGGCTCCAGTTCCTTCCTGAGGTGGGCTGGATTGCCTAAGAGAGGTGCAGACTGAGATGTTTCACTTCCAGGATGCGGCAGAGTCTGGACACCTTGAGCACAAGCTTATGTTTGCTCTTGGAGAACTAATGGTTCCTGAACTTTAGGAAAATGCAGGCTTCTAGTGGGAGCCTCATAGATCCTTTGTAGGCCTTGGAGACTGAAGCCCTCACCCTCACTGAAGAACCCAGAAAACTTGTAGATCTAGGGCCTCATCCTCACTCTGTCTCTTAGTTCCCTCTCTTCTGTCCCTCCTACCTTATGTTCTAGCCCCCATACCTTGGCATGGCTAGAAGGGCTGGCCATTTCCCTCCCTCTGTACCCCTTTCCCTAGGCTGATGATGCCAGTCCCAGACCTCAGTCCTAGGAGGGCCTTGGTGGCAGGGCCTCATGCAGACCTGGTGAGAGCTGAGGCCTGATAGAAGCTGCCCAGTCTGGGGGGGTCCTAGGACCTAGAGGTTCTTCCTGGTCTGACTTAATTGTCCTTGGTATGGCTCAGAGGTGATTGTAACAGACATTGGCAACTTCTTGGCTGGTATTAATATAAGGGGCTTACTCTCCTACACCTTGGGCCAGATAGCCAGGATTGTGTTGTGGCTAGGACCACTTCTGACAAGGTCACTGCCTCCTGTATTGTGGCTGCCTAGTGGGAAAAAGAGAGGGATACTTGTGTTAGGTGGGGGAGTGTCTTCTAGATTTTAAAAAGAGAGGGATACTTGTGTTAGGTGGGTGTTTTCTAGATTTTGACCTTTTGAGTCTCTGGACTAGGCCCTGCCTTGTGCTGATGGATGGGATTGGAGTCCACTGTGGAGGGGCTGACTGGTGGGGCATCCACTTCCTATGTAAGTCTGTTGTTATGAGTAGTCTGAGACCAAAAGCTATGGCAGAAGAGATGAGAAGTTAGGGCCCAAGCTTTGACATCATCATGCCCAGAAAGGTAGCATTGGGCAGTTTTCTTCACCCCCCCAGCCTTCGTGTCTTCATTTGTAATAATGGTGCTCAGCGGCTGTGCTGCTGTGAGGAGTTAGGGAAGTCGTAACTGAAAACAGTCAGAATGAACCCGTTTATAAGGGGCTGGAAACTGTTCTAAGTGCTCTGTGGGCATCTTTTAATTTTCACAGTTCTCTGGGGAGTACTGTTATTGGTGTTGCTCCCATTTTTCAGGTGAAGACACTGAGGCATAGCAAGGTCCCTGGTGCATGAGGGCAGGTGGCTGAGGTACTGACTGGGATCAAGCAGATCCACTGGCAAATTCCTCTGACACCAGAAGCATGACAGGGCAGGGCCAGGCAGTGAGGAAGAGAGGCCCGTGAGTCAGCAACCTCTGAACTACACCAGACGCTGGAGTCCCATCCCAGACTTGTCGTCCTCTTAGTCATGCTTGACTCCAGGATCTCTGGAGCCTCTCACATGGGAAGGGGGAGAAGCAGCTGTGTACTGGGCAAATGGTAGGCCTGCACAGTCCTCCTCGCACAGTTACATCTGTCCTAGGAACTATGAGTGAAGGTGAAGGCCCCCAAACTGGGTGGCACAAGTGGGCCCTCTAGCCACTACGGCCTTTCCTGCCAGTTCAGCTAGCCACCACCCCAGCCAGAACCTGGGCTGCTGAGATGAAGCCATGATGACAGACACATCTGCATCTAAGGTGACCTGGCTTTGTATGCAGGTGACCTGGCTGATCTTCTTTCCACTGGATGCCTTTTTTTTTTTTTTTGAGACAGGGTTTCCCTGTACCCTCAGCTGGCCTGGAACTCGCTATGACCTTGAACTCATGGAGGTCTGCTGCCTCTGCTGGGATTAAAGGTGTGTGCCACCACGCCCCGTGTAGGGTGCCATCTTTTTGAGTAGAGTCAGAAGGGAGCTTTGGAAGGGAAGAGTAGGGTTTAGGGGAAGATGTCTTTTGCTCCATTGGAATAGGACAGGAGAGGCCCTGTTTCTTTTATCTCACTTGTGCTCACGCTGTTCTTCCATCGTTCCAAACATCTTCAGAGCAGTTCTGAGAGCTGGGTCTTAACTGGACAGCACTTTCTCCGTTCCCCTGAGCACCCAGGGTGCCCGGCTTTCCCCGCGCTCCGCTCTGTTCACTGCCTGGCTCCCATGCTCTCTTGCCAGGTTCACCACCCATCCTTACTGTCGAGTTTTCTTCTCTCTGACCAGACACATTCTTGCTCTGGGTCTGTCTTACCTATTCTGGGAAGATAGAGAACAGCTTTCCTCAATGTTACCTGCTCAGAGACCTGGTCTGTTATTTGATCCTGGCCACCTTCCCTTGTGAATAGCTCCTGTTGTTCTGAGACAGAAGACATGACAGTCCTCTATCTGATCTTTGAGCTGTACTGGGTGCCCTGGAAAGAGAAGACGGGGCTCTCCTGATTCCAGCAGCAGCTCTGATGACCTGGTTTTGGTGGTCCGCAGTCTGCCCTGGGGGATGGTCTAGGCAGAGGCTACCTCTGTCAAGAGATGTATACTCTGGCAGGGGTGGTTCCTGTGAGGGACATCTGGAGGACATATCCTTACCTCTTCCTAGTTCCTATCTCTGCCATCTCAGAGAGGAACTGCAGACTTGGGGGTCATAACCTTGGCAGAGGAAGCCTAAGGAGCACAGTATAACATGAAGGACATATACTCAGGTCCCAAAGAGCTCCATTCTGGGTGTGCCACTAACCTGCTAGTTACTTCTCTACTCTGGGCCTTGATTCTCACTCAAAGTGAACACTGGGGCTGTACTACCTGAAGCAGTCCTCTACCGGTGACTCTGGGGCTTCTAGGTGCAGGGCTTTCCTGGTCCCAGAGACACCCCTTTATCCTGTGCCCTCACTCCTCACTTGTTCTCCTTAACTCTGCCACTGCCGCTGGACAGTCCAGAGACCCCTTCCTAGGGCACTGGACTCGCTGTCTGCTCCCTGGCAAGGCTACTGAAGAGCAGCAACACAGAGGCTGCCACATGCCTGTGCCAGGAACCAGAAAATCCTGTCTCCCACCTGCCCTTCCCAGTGCCTCAGCCCAGCCCACCTGGCCCCTCCCTCTGGAGCCTGGCAGCTCTAGTACTGGGGCTGGTGTACTCTCCTCCTCCTCCTCCTCCATCCTGCTCAGCTGGAGCCGTGGCTCCACTCCAGGCTTGGCTCTCCAGCTTGCCGCTCCAGCCAGCTGCTGTGGGGGCTGGGCTGACCCCTCCAGAGGGTCCTAGCCAGCCCTGTGACTTACCAGGAGGCTCTGCCAGGGGCCATTTGGCTTCTTCCCTCCTCTGCTGTCAAACCACCCCTGGGAAGTTTTTCTTAGAGTAGAACAGGGTGTTCCTGGGCTACCCTGTTTCTTATTTATTTGCACTGATGCTCGGCAGTGATTCTGGGTGTGTGATAAATCCCCTCTCCTGTTTTCCCGTGGCCAGGGAGCTGGACAGTGAAGGGAAGGCCCTAGGCAAAAGGCTGGTGTGAGATGGAAGGCCACGGGTTGGCTTGGGTGGTGGCCTGTGGGCAGTGAGTGAGCACTAATGACTGTTTGCTTATCTTCCATTTCAGGTCCCAACCGCTGGGGTTTCCCCTCAGCTCCTGAGTGGCCATGTCCAATCCCACTGCACCCCCTCCTTATGAGGACAGAAACCCCTTATACCCTGGCTCTCCACCTCCTGGGGGTTATGGGCAACCGTCTGTCCTGCCAGGTGGATACCCTGCCTACCCTGCCTACCCCCAGCCTGGTTATGGTCACCCTGCTGGCTACCCACAGCCAATGCCTCCCATCCACCCAATGCCCATGAACTATGGTGAGTCCTGAAGATGGCTGCAGATGAGCGGGACAGGGCCGAGCACGGGACGGGGCGGAGCACGGGACGGGGCCGAGCACGGGACAAGGAGGGCTCCCTTTAGTGTGTTTTCCCACTTCTGGCCCTTCCACCTGCCATTCAGCTCCTGTTCCCCGCACACACATGCTGGCTGTGGTCTTGAGCACGGGGACTGGGGTCACATGACACATACCAAAACTTACATCCAGAGAAAGGAGTTGGGTCAAGTAAAGGCTTCCACAGTTAGTATATTTATAGAACCATTATGTTGTTTTTTTTATTTTTTTTGGTTTTTTTTTTGTATTTTGTATACGTGAGTTTTTTTGCCTGCATGTAAGTATATCTGTGTCATGCTATGCCTGTGGAGACCACAACAGGGCATCAGATCCCTGAAATGGAATTACTGACCACTGTTAGCTGCTATGTGGGTGTTGGGAACTGAACCTAACAAAGCGGCTGCCACCAAGTGTGGTCACTGTGCTCCTTTAGGAACTGCTCCGGAATCCTAAGCACTTGTGGGTTTTGCTTTGTTTTTATGTATCTTGGGCTGACACATCCTCATCCTTTACATATAGTCTGATTTTTGCAAAAAGCCAAAATACCCCATTTGGTAAATGCCATGGTGTGTCAAAACAGGTAAGGTTGGACTGTGGTACCCCAGGGGCAGGATGAGAATTTTATATCTTATTTTTTGGTGCTGGGGCTGAACCTAAGGTCATAACAGGCTAAGCACATGCTCTGCCTCTGAGCTGTAGTCCATCTTCTGGGTGGATTTTGGAAGCAGTTCCCAAAGAGGCACCCATGGGATATTGGCCAGCCCCAGTGTCCTACCTGGACACATGTTCTGGTGTGGATCTGAAGATATCACTTACAGGTGACAGTTGTATATGCCCTGTGAAGCCTGCTGGAGAACATAAGCTGTTCCCTCCTGTTCTCTGACCCTCTGTCCCTGAGGCTGCTGCTCTGCCAGCCTGATCCCTAGGAACCAGTTGCCTCCCTAGATGGTGATGCTGCCACCTGCCCCTGATGACATGGGCTGGGCACAGAGCCTTCAGCAGATGCCTGCTGATGGAACAGATTTCTCTCATATAAGCCCGTCTGGGGTCACTGCGGGTACCTAGACGACCCTAGCTTGAGGTAGGAGCCTATGAGTTATAAATGTGCCTTCTAGCCAGAGATACTTGAGACTTTGTTTGAGACAGGGTCAGAGATACTTTGAAATGCAGGCCACCTGTCCTAGGTCCCAGTTGCTTTGAAATGATCTATTTCTAGGCCCAGGCCAAGGCTATGATGGAGAGAGAGCAGTGAGCGACAGCTTTGGGCCTGGAGAGTGGGATGACCGGAAAGTTCGACATACCTTCATCCGAAAGGTGAGATAAGGGCTGGGGGCGGGCAGGCCCTGTCGGCTAGGTGCTGCTGCACGTTCACATATAAACGTAGTAGCTAATCCTAGCACTTGGGAGGCAGAGGCAGGCGGATCTTTGTGAGTTCAAGGCCAGCCTGGTCTACAGAGTGAGTTCCAGGACAGCTGGGGCTACAGGAGACCCTGTCTTGAAAACACCAAAAAAAAAAGTTTAAGGGCTGGAGAGATGGCCTAGCGGTTAAGAGCGCTGAACGCTCTTACAGAGGACCCGGGTTCGATCCCCAGCACCCACATGGCGGCTGAGAACCGTCTGTAACTCCAATTCCAGGAGAACTCCAGTTCCAGGGGAATCCGAGACCCTCTTCTGACCTCCGCGGCATTGCACGACACGGGTGCACAGACTTGCATGCAGACAGTACATTCATACACATACAGAAATAGAAAAAAATTAAAAAAAAAAGTTTAAATGTAGTAGCTGTCTACCTCCTTGTAGCTCTGCACCCTCCTTAGAGGGGATCCCTCTTTTTTATTCTCCTTGCCTTAACCTTGTTTGGGGGGAGCAGAGTCAATCTGGGAAGTCTTACCTGGGCTCTACCACCGCCATGCACTGTTCTTTTAGACAGTAAGTAACTGGGAATCTGAAATAACCATGCTGCTTTTAATACTCCACCCCACCCCATCTCCCAAGGGCAAGGCAGTGGTAAACTATAAATTGAGGCTAGATGCTTGATAGGGGGGAGGTGCCAAGGAACAGCTGGAGAACAGTGGGGTCACCGCTGAGGGGCCAGGCTACAGCCAGGGAAGAATCTTTGAGGACTCAGAGTGGAGCCTTCTAAATTAAAAGGAGGCCTGTGGTACCACTAACAGGACAGGGAGGGGCCGGGTCCTTGGGGCTGGCTGTGCCCCAGTCGGAGCTAATGTGCGATCTGAGCTGTGTCCCTGGCCCTCCCCTAGGTCTATTCCATCATCTCTGTCCAGCTGCTCATCACGGTGGCCATCATCGCTATCTTCACCTTTGTGTGAGTCTCCCCTCTTCCCAGCCTAGAGGTGTCTGGGTTACCTGCTGAGCTATGAGGCAGACAAGCCATAGTGTGACTCTCTCTTGGCTTCCCATACTCCACAGGGAACCAGTCAGCATGTTCGTGAGGAGGAATGTGGCTGTGTACTACGTGTCCTAGTGAGTGTGTGGTATTGCTACTGGGATGGGAAGTCGGGCTTTGTCTTGGTCTCCAGCTGACCAGCTTTGCTTAGGACAGGGACCAAATACCCCAAGAGAGGCCTTCCCAGTGTGGTGCCAGTCTCCAGGCTGTGGGATGTGGCATGGGACCCATCTGATGAATAACGTCGTAGAATGCTGGAACAGGACAGGACAAATTGCAGACTGCATGGCACTGCCCAGATTCTCTTAGCCAATGTCTGTGACCATCATACAGTTCCTTCTGGCCTAAACCCTGTTCCAGGCTTCTCTGTGCCCTGGCTGAGGGAATCTTACCCTTTTTCTTTCCTGCTGAGTAGTTTTCCAAGAATCCATGGGGTGGGGTGGGGGGCTGGGCATGGCAGTGCATGCCTTTAATCCTAGCAGGGTGGTCTCAGTGAGTTCCAGGCCAGGTGGGGCTAAAGGGAGACCCTGTCTCAAAAAGACAAAAAAAAAATAAAAAAAAAAAAAAAAAAGAAAAAAGAAAAGAAAAAGAATCCATGGGGGCCCAGGCTGGTGAGTGCTGCCATGCTGGGCTAGAGTGGGCTGTGCAGCTTTGGCCTAATGCTGTGTCCTATTTCTTTCTCTTCAGTGCTGTCTTTATTGTCACATACCTGACACTTGCCTGCTGCCAAGGGCCTAGGTGAGTCCCAGAGGCAGACAAAAGGAAGAGAGGAAGGCAGAAAGTGGGACAGGGACAAAATATATGGGGAGGAGATGAGATTCTTATAGTGGTAAGAGATTTATCAGAAATGCTTGTGAGGAGCACGGCGTGGCGGCGCACTAGGGAGGCAGAGGCAGGCGGATCTCTGTGAGTTGAAGGCCAGCCTGGGTCTACACAGTGAGTTCCAGGTCAGCTGGGGCTACAGGGAGACCCTGTCTCAAAAAGACCAAAAAAAGAAATACTTGTAAGGAAGAACAGGAGAAGGGGAGTATACACTGATCTGGTATATACAGAATAAAGTGTGTGTGTGTGTGTGTGTGTGTGTGTGTGTGTGTGTGTGTGAAGGCCCTTGCCTCCAAGACTGAGTTTGATTCCTGAGACCCACGTGATGGAGGGAGAGAACTAACTCCTTCAGCTTGTTCCCTGACCTCCATGTGCCTGCTGTGGCACAAGAATATGCACACACACATAGACAGTGTAATAAAAAAAATTTAAAAACAAAACCTAATCAGGAAGAACTTAAGGCTAACTAAAACTGAGAAATTTACCCACAGTCACACAGAGCTGCAAACAAGTCTAGGTCTGTCTGTATAGGACAGGGCTGCCCCATGCGGTCCCTGTGTAAACACCTAAGCCAAGTACCAAAAGCCATGGGAGTGTCTCCTCCCTAGTGGGGAAAGGCTTATTCGTCAGGCCTAGGATCCATGTATTCCTTTCTTAGGCAGGTAACCAGGGTCTCGCTCTCTCTTTCTCCAGACGTCGATTCCCATGGAACATCATCTTGCTGACCCTCTTCGTAAGTCTAGAAAGGGAATGGGAGGCTGTTCCAGGTATGGGAAGATGTCCTGGCTCCCTCCTCACCTTACCTAACCTTGTTCTTGGTATCTATGGTTGCTCTTTCCAGTGTAGTTGCATCCACCCCTAGCTCTGATAGGGACTAGGTGGGCATCTCCAAATCCTTCACATTCTTTCTTTATGGGCCAGGGTAGTGACGCTAGGGCTGGAACTCAGAGCCTGGCACATGCTGGGCAAGTATAGCCACTACCGAGCCATACCCTAAGTCCTGCTGTTCTTAATGGTTTGCCTTGTTTTTCTCCTTTTCTCAGACTTTAGCCTTGGGCTTCATGACAGGCACCATTTCCAGGTATGGGTATACAGTCCCCCCACATTCTTGGGAAGTAGTATGAGGGAGTGGGCTGGATTGGGGCCCAATCCTGGTCTGAAGTTGTGTATCCATGATTTATGCCTCTGGCCTCTCTCAACTCCTCCCCAGTATGTACCAGACTAAAGCTGTCATTATCGCAATGATCATCACTGCTGTGGTGTCCATTTCTGTCACCATATTCTGCTTTCAGACCAAGGTAAGGATGAGAGAAGGCCCTTCCCTGGCTACCCTGCCCCCATTCTTTTTTTTTTTTTTTTTTTGTCTTTTCGAGACAGGGTCTCTCCCGTAGCCCCAGCTGTTCCTAGAACTCATCTGTAGACCAGGCTGGCCTTGAACTCACAAAGATAGCCTACCTCTGCCTCCCAAGTGCTGGATTAAATATGCTGACCTGCTTGGCTTTTTTTTTTTTTTTTTTTTTTCTGCCCCCATCCTTATCCACTTTTGGGTTTGGCACTTGAACAGACCTGGGAGGACACAGACCATTTAGAACAGTGATTTCTCTAGACCTAACCCTCCTCATTCCATATCTGTACCTTCCAGGCTGCTTCCTGTGTGTCCTTAGCCTGTTGCTGTCACTGCTATGCAGCAGTAGGCCTCCCTGATTGGGGTACGGAAGGTAGGCAGGGGGCAGTCCTCTGGGATGCTGGGAGATTGCCGTCTTGACAGCATTTTCCCCTTCTGACAGGTGGCTTCACCTCTTGTCAGGACTCTTCTGTGATCTCTGGGCAGATTTGATGATGGATGACGTGGATGTTCACAGTAGCTTGTGCTGTATTTCAAATATGTGAGTGTCCCAGGAGAACAGTGAACCCAGTGCTCATTGCAGACTTCCTGTGTAGGAGAGGTGGGCTCTGACCCCCATGCCTCCACTGGCTACAGAAGGCACCAACACAGTGCTATCTTTTGGGGTTAGGGTATAACCCATGTTTCTCTGGAGACAGATGGTAAACCATGGCCCCTGGATAGTGCCACCGAGTTTCTCTGGGAAGTAGTGTGGTTAGCTCTGTGTCAGCTGATAGTAGGTTCTGTGAAGTGAACCTGTAGGACCAAGTTGAGCCTGGAAAGAAGGGGCTTTGACAGGGGTTCTGATACCTTCTCCATCTGTTCAGGGAGACCACAGGGCCTTGGGGAGGCTGGTGATGAAGGGGAAGGATGAGGATGAGAGCTGCTGCCCTCCTCACTGTGGCTGGCCATGCCCTTCTGTGCACAGGCATTTGCAGGGTTTTGAGCAACGTGGCAACTCAAGGTTGCTTAGGGGCTTCCCCAGGTTGTCTCTAGGGTCGGCTGTAAGCCAGTAAGCTGCTCCCTTGGGCTACTGAGTGCTCACTGTGACAGGCTCTTTAAGCTGCACTAGCTAGGGCCGCCTCTCACTTACATGTAACTTAGCCTTTTTTTCTTTTTTTTTTTGTCTTTTTGAGACAGGGTCTCCCTAGTTGGCCTGGAATTTACTATGTAGACCAGGCTGGCCTTGGACTCACAGAGCTCCACCTGCCTCTGCTCCCAAGTGCTGGAATTAAAGGTATGCACCACTGCACCTAGCAGATAGGCTTTTTTCTTTTTTCAAGAGGAGCTCTGGAGGTGAGTCTGGCTGAGATGCTGGGGCTGGTTTTACATGGCCATTGTGGATGGCCCCTGGCTCTCTGGAGTACACATCATGTGCTCAGTTTCTCCCAGGATCTAGGGAGGCAGGACTGAGGGTCCTGGAGAGGTAGTTTCCCTCAGTCCTACTCTGGTACCTGGGGTCCTGGCGTTATACTTAGCTTCCTAATGCCCTGCTGTGCCCTTTCCCAGATTTACTGGCTCCACATGCTCTATGCTGCCCTGGGAGCCATCTGTTTCACCCTGGTAAGTTCATGTCCTGCTTTGGGAAGGGGAGTTGAGGGGATGGAGATGGAATTTAGGCAGCATGGGAAGTGAAAGATGGCAGTAGGTAGATGGTCTTCCTCTCCCCTGTTTAGAGGTTCTAGAAGTTTCTGGGTATTCCTGCTTTCTTTTATACTGCTTGCAACTATGTGGCAGCCTTCTTTATGGTAGAGACTCTAGGGCAGAGACCGTGTGTTGTGTGTCATACCATCATTAGTGAATTCCCTAAGCAAGCTGCCTGTGTGGCAGAGGCTCCGGGAACATTGTGCTGACCAGAGACGAGCTCTGGATGCTGACCCTTAGATGCTCACGCTCTGATTTTCCTGTCGCTGCAGTTCCTGGCTTATGATACGCAGCTGGTCCTGGGAAACCGGAAACACACCATCAGCCCGGAGGACTACATCACGGGTGCCCTGCAGATCTACACAGATATAGTCTACATCTTCACGTTTGTGCTGCAGCTGGTGGGGGACCGTAACTGAGAAGCACCAGCCAGCTCCACCTGCCTGGGGCTGCTCTCCCTTTCCTCCTGGGTTGGGCCTTAGGCCCCTTCTTCCCTCAAGTAATTTGTCCAGTTTCCTCTCTGTCCTGGGGAGATGGGGGAACCCTCTGGCTGTGTTACGTGGGACCCAGGGGCACTGGAGACTGGGGTTACCAAGAACTCTTGCTCTTGGTAGGCTACACAGGGAGAGACTAAAACTGTGTCTCCTCCGCTTTACCCATGATGAGCACCAAACTTCTAGCTGTACAGTGTAGGGGCTGTGAGGAGCCTGTGAACACAGAACGTGCTTCAAGATGAGGAGGTTCTCCTCCTACTTAGGCCACAGGGTTCTAGGATACATAGCTGGAACTGTTCCCCTCTAGACCCAATAAAGCCAGAAGCCTTGTCCTCAGTTCCTGTACTCATAGGCCATTACCATGTCTGTACTCCTTAGGCTTGGCGTCTGTTAGCTTGGGAAGGTAGAAGAGATCTGTGCCCAGGAGTCTCCCTGATGCAACCCTATCTTTTTGCAGTAATGTGTATAGAGTATTTATATGGGATAGGGCTGGGGGAAGAGAGTGAGCAACGTTTTTCAGTACAGGGGCCAACACAGAGTGGCATCTACCCTTGCCGCCATCTGGGCCCCATTCTTCAGTGCTTGAGGGTGCCTTGGGCTTCTAAGATTTGGCTAGAGGTACCTCTTGTTTTCTCTCACAGGAGAAAGTGAGGGGTACAGGTCAGAAAGTGAGATGGTTTGTAGGATCATGAATGTGCTGAGAAGTAGCCTGGGTGAGGAGGTGGGTGGGAACAGGGAAAAAATGCCTTGTGGTCCCCTACCAGTCTGAGAAATACTGAAGCCCACTCCTGTACCTACAGTGTCCGCCCCTTCTAACCTAGGGAGGGCCCCAATGGGAAGGCAACTTCTTTCTCAGTCTGTTCTGAACTCCTGTATTGGGGAGGGGTTAGACTCGAACCCCCTTTAGCCAGCTACTGCTTTCTGTGTAATCTAAGTAAGTGCCTCAAGCTGCTATGGGGGTGGGCACAGGGCCATTTTATCAGGTGGGGTAGAAACCCTATCAGCCCAAGGACATAATTAGAGCTTTTCTGTCCAATACTTGATTCTAAACTTACCACACAAAGGGACACAACTAGAAATGTAATAAAGTTTTATGTTTAGCAGTGAAACCCTGGGTGGCTGTGACTTTCTTCTTTAGAAGGTGGTGGCTCTGACTGAAGCATCCATTTCTGGCCTCTGCACTCTGCCTTGGTCTCCAGCACATTCTGTGGTACCAAGCCTGCTTTCTTTCAACACACTCTGGTGATAGGCGACTGGTGAAAGGAGCGCAAACCAACCCTGGACTGAGAAGGAAGGTCTCCACCATGCTGAGGGACCACTTTTGTGTCACGGACACCTTTCTATTAACTTCTTCATGAAGCTGTGTGTATATGTAAAGTTTTGCAGATGGAAAAGGGGACTGACCACAGGTTCAATGGTCTGGACTCCCTAGTCCTTTTTTTTTGGTCTTTTTGAGACAGGGTATCCCTGTAGCCCCAGCTGGCCTTGAACTCACAAAGATCCACCTGCCTCTGCCTCCCGAGGTGTGTTAGCATCAAAGGCGTGCACCACCATGCCAAGCTTGGAATCTCTAGTCTTTTAAAATGAGGAAACAGGTCCAGAGGGGTTGAATATTTGGCTTTTTTTTTTTTTTTCTTTGCCTCCACACCATGAATTCTGCCTTTGGTTTTATTTATTATTTGTTTCAAGGCAGTGTAGGACTCCACCCTTCTGGCTAGTGGCTCTCAGGGCTTGGTCTCCAGGGACTGAGCCTAGGCTTGTTGCTGTCTGTGGTTGCCTCACCACCAGGCTGGGAACACATGTTTTCTGTGGGGGAGCACACATAAGCAGCCGGCCCCACCCTGTGTCCCTCCCCTCCCCAGGGCTCACAAATTCAGCCCTACTTCCTTTCAGCTCCAGCACTCAATAACTTTATTTCCTTTATTTGCTTTCTCTGTGTGGGAGGGGGAGGTGCTGACAGCAGCTCGGGCATCGTGCGCCCTCTGGTGGATCTCAGGGGCAGTGTCCACAATCTGCCAGAGTCCATAGTCTAGTGCAGGGTTGCAATGCTCCTCAGGTCTGCACCCCAGACCCAACTTCAGGGACCTGGGGTTGTTGGGAGGAGGCCCTGAACCTTTGGCTCTCATACTCGCCCGTGTTGGACGCCCGCATGTTCTGCCGAGCCTTCATCTGCTTCAAACGGTCCTTGTCCACTTCCTGCTTGGTGAGGACGAAGAGGAGGATACCACAGGGGAAGCCGATGGCCCTAGGGATGGGGAGATGTGCACCGGGTTTGGGCAGGGACCAAGCTTGACCCAGGGGAGCTAGGGGAATCATCCCAGCTTTGCCAAATGGCACAATGCTGTGGGGATACCTCTTGTATCTATTTGTTCTCTGTGTTGGTTGCTGAAAGAACTCCACAAATCAGATCCTGCTGTGGCCGCTTAGGACCCTGTAATAGCTCTCCACCACCTCCTAGCCAAGTCTAAACTAGGCATGGCACAGAAGGCCCAGTTTGTGACTCTGCCTATCTCTTAATTGCTTTCCCCATGGCCTGCACCCCTGCCGAGGGCTTGTGTGATAGTACAGGTGGGCTCTTTCCCTCTGAGTTAGCAAAGGTCTCTCTACTTAAACTGTCTCACATTCCTTCCCAAACCCCTCACCTTTTCCTTTTTGGTGCTGTGGACTTAACTTAGGCATTAACACTCAAGCATGTGCTTTTTACCACTAAGACACATCAACCTGCCTTCCCCTTCTCAATGTGAGCAACTACTGTTCAGGGGGTCCTCGGTGTGGTACAAAGAGCACAAAGTAAACAAGACCAGGTGAGAATGCAATTGTGAGCCTCAGTTCCCTCCCTCTATGGTGAAATGAGGGTACAATGTTTACCTTGGAAAGCTTAAAACATTACATGACAAAGTACTGTCTGTCACACCTCAGGTGCTTGCTGAAAAAAAAAAATTATTTCCCATCCATTGATCAATGATATGTATTAAGGCCGGAATCAGAACCAAATAGCAATATACAATATAATCTAACAGGATTTCAATGAACTAATTACTGGGTCTTGGGTCTTACCCCAAGCTTCCACAGGGAGGATGAGGCAAGTGACCCAAATTCAGATCAGATCAGTTCAACTTGCACCACAGAAAAGCTACTGTCCCCCCAAGTCCACGTTATCTTCCCATGCCCCTGCCCCACTCCTCTGAGATGCCATTCCTGGAACCCTGCAATTCTGTCTCCACAACCTTGAATTCAGCTTACCACCTGAAACTTAAGCAAGTTTCTGGGTCATGCCCTCCCCTTGATGCACTCCCCACCGTGGGCAAAGGGGCAGATCAAACTCACCAGGCGAGTCCCACAGCTTTCATGGGGTTTTTGCCCCTCTTCCTGGGAATGTACTCCAGCTCCGGGGAGAGGGGCTGCGGCTCCTCCTTGCCCTCTGGCGAGCTGTGGCTCTGCAGTGCTCTAGTCCTGTTCTGGGAAGCCTTGTTAGCAGTAGCTCCGGAAAGAATCCCTGTGGAGGAAAGTAAGGCCGGTCACGAAGGGGGGTGGGGAGGAGGGTGAGGGTGGAGGAGCGGCTGAAATCTGAGGAAGGGGAGTGACTGCAGTTTGAAGTAACAAGTGCTGGGAAGAATCCAAAGAGAAATGGAAAAATTGCCACCGAGGTGACACCTTTGGAAGCTACTTCCGCGTCACTGCGGGCTCTTCGCCCCGATGCCAGGAGAGCGAGCTTCGCTGTTGTTCATTCATACGGCAGGTGGGGAAGGGCTGAAGAGGGACTCACGGGAGATACGTATGAAGCAAATCCGGAGAAATGTTTTAAAACCGCAGGACGTTAGCCCTGGAAGGGAGCTTAAGGATAGCCAACTTTATTCCCTCCTTCTATAGAAGAGGAAACTGAAGCCCCGAGAGATGAACTGCTTCGCCCAAGGTCAAAATGCTAATTACTCAGGGCTAGAACCCAAGCCTCCAGAAGCCCCAGGGCTTTTCCCTCTGCACTGCGGTGAGTGTAAAACACTTGGAGCGCGGGATTCTAAGGCTTCCTCGGGATTCCCTCTCGCAGCAAGACGCCTGAGGGGTCGCGTAACCCGAAGGCAGGGGATGGACTGGGTGACCTCTAGAGAGCATCTTTTCACCCCTCAGACTGTCCAAGATCTTGCAGAGAGGGGTGGGCAGGAACTAACACCCCTGACTGCCTGCTGTTCCCGGTGGGATATGAAAGGGAGGGGATCTTCTAAAACCCTGCCCTCCCCAGGGTCCTTCTCCTTACCCCGGAGGACGCGGGCGTTCCTCGCCCCCCGGCCCTTCAGCGCCGTAGCAGCTACCACCGCCGCCATGTTCAGGTCCCACCCCCCCTTCACCGCGCTCCCCGCCGGGAATTGTAGTTTGCGTAAGGGGCCTCCCCCACGCCTTCCGTCCTGCCTACATATCCGAAACTACAACTCCCAGAAGCCCATGGGGCGGCCCCGGGAGAACTACCCCTCCCAGGAGACCCGGGAGGTGCGCACGCTCGCTTGTTTCCCTCCTGCTGGGGGCGGAGTCAGATTGGGCGGAGCTTGGGCTCTCCCGCCACGCCCCGGCTTGGTCTCCCAGTTCTGCCTTGTGATTGGTGGTTCGGCTAGTCCACCCCTGTCACTATTGGCTGATATGCCGTCGTTCTTTCTGCCCGGGAGTCGCCTACGCCTACTTCCTTCTGGGAGGAGGGGCTCGAGTTCCGCGTCGTCGCGCAGAGCTGACTCTGGGAAGCGTTTGGGCCCAGAGAAGTGGGTCGGTAGCTTACGCCGCATGGAGTCCGAATCCGAGAGCGGGGCGGCCGCTGACACCCCCCCGCTGGAGACGCTAAGCTTCCACGGTGATGAAGAGATCATTGAGGTGGTAGAGCTGGATCCAGGCCCGCCGGACCCGGGTGAGACCTGCCGCTGCTGAGGCCATAGGACTGGAGGCGCTCACCCCTGGCCTCTGACCTCTGCTTCTCCCCCTCCCCTCTACGCCTTACCGGTCGTTCCTACCGACATCCCTCTCCCTGCCTGTCTCCCCTACCCCCACACTTAGTTCCAAGGCCTGGCTGGGTGGGGGGGTTCCCTGACGCCTCCCCTGGCCCTTCCCCTCACACACCCCCTTCCCATCATGCCCTCTGTCCTCTCTTCCTACACTGTCGCCGGCCAACACCAGGTCTTCAGACCTCGCCGCCCCACTCCTCCCCAGTTCCTTCCTTCTGCGCCCTACACCCATCTGCCCGACACCACCATACACTCTAGTCACAAGACCCACTTACCCTCTGGACACATGACCCACCCTAGCCTCCGCCTCCTCCCTCTTGAACCCATCCCTCTTACACCTTCCGTGCCCCATCTTTTAACGCTCTCCCCAAAGCAGATGATCTGGCCCAGGAAATGGAAGACGTGGACTTTGAGGAAGAGGAAGAAGAGGAAGAGGGCAATGAGGAAGGCTGGGTCCTGGAACCTCAAGAAGGGGTGGTCGGCAGCATGGAGGGTCCTGATGATAGCGAAGTCACCTTTGCGTTACACTCAGGTAGGTCTTTGAGAGATCACTTCGTATCAGTCCAGGTGGGCATTTGAGCATGGCCTGTTGGCCCTGGACAGAGCATTATGAGAGACCCATGGGAAAGCTGCTGACCTTGGCCTTCAGGTGCTCACAGGAAGGGCCAAAGGGATGAGATTTGGCACTGGAGTCAGTGAGACACATGGGTTCATATCCTACCTCTGCGCCTTAGGAGTTTACCACCTTTATTAGCTGTTCTGGATCTTTATTTTCTTTAAAAAGTTATCTTGGTCCAGGTGTGGTGGTGCATGCCTTTAATCCCAGCAGGCAGAAGCATGCAGATCTCTGTGAGATCAAGGCCAACCAAAAAAAAAAAAAAGTTATCTTGGATGGAAATTAATATAAGTAACCTAGTTGAAATTAGAAGCCATTTATGCTCGAAAGTAATGGGACAGTTTCACCAGAGAAGGCCAGTCAGACACAAAATGAGGCCAATACAAAGTCTTAGTCAGCTGATGACCACACACTGGACCATGAGGGTGTGTGTAGCAAACCATATATGAGGGTGAAATGTTTAAATCAAGTACAGAGTCCATGCAGAACGAGCAAGTTTTAAGCAACCAGACCACGTGGCCTTGTTCTCAGGTCAATTGAATTAAACTTTTCTTTTATTCCCATACTTTGAGTTAAGTTTTAACTGCCGGGCTCAACTGAGGCCCATAAGATGGCATAGCTGTGGGCAGTCTTGTGCCTTATCACAAACTCATCTGTTTCCGATTGCCTCAGAGTGGGGTGGTGAGGGAATAGAACAGCAGAGGGATGTTGCCTGGAGGAGGACTGGAGTTTGGTGGGTTTGGGAAGGGATTTCCAAACACCTTGATGCTTGAAGCATGAACTAAATGCACTCTTCCTTTCCAAGAGGGAAGACCTTATATCTTTGGGGAAATGGCGTGGGTCTCTTGAAGGTTCTGAAGGACAGAACTGTAGGTGAGTGCTTCATTCTGTCCCGTTACTCATGGACTATCTCTTGGGACAGCATCTGTGTTTTGCGTGAGCCTGGACCCCAAGACCAACATGTTGGCAGTGACAGGCGGTGAAGATGACAAAGCCTTTGTATGGAGGCTTAGTGACGGGGAGCTGCTCTTCGAGTGTGCAGGTGAGAGGCAGGGGAGGGCATGTCAGTGGGTGGCCTGAAGAGCAGGACTGTCCAGCAGCCATTTACTGACCTCTGGCTTGTGCTGGATCCTAAGAATCCATAGAAGACAAGTAATGGTCTTTTAGGCATGGGGCGGGATGTACTAGTTGGCCAAGGGAGTCTAGCTCAGTTGAGATGAGAGGAGGTGATGCTGATGTAGGAGTAAGTGGGTGCAGGCACGGAGGAGATGGGGAGACCTAGGCTCTGGATGGTTGAGTACTTAGAGCATGTGTTCTGGGGAGACATGGGGTTATTGGTCCTTGGGGCTGCAGTGTGTTTGGCCACTTGTTCTTGCTAGGGCCTTCTACCATTTTTTTAGTTGGTAATTTTAAAAAGGTGGTCAGGTACCTGGATCATACTTTATTGCTCTCTTGTTTTAGTTGGTTGGTTGCTTTTTTTTTTTTTTTTTTCTTCCCCAAATGGCCTATACAGCTTGGGGTGGTCTTGAACTTGCTATATAGTCCAGACAGGTTTGAAATCTGCCCACTTATCTTTGCAGGCCATAAAGATTCTGTGACCTGTGCTGGTTTCAGTCATGACTCGACCCTAGTGGCTACAGGGGATATGAGTGGTCTTTTGAAAGTATGGCAGGTAGACACGAAGGAAGAGATCTGGTCCTTCGAAGCAGGAGACCTGGAGGTGAGATCCTCAGAGTGGGATTCAGCTCTGTGGGACCTTAGGTAGGGTGAGCGCTAGGGATGGTGGGGGGCTAACTGTACTGGAGAAGTCTGCTTTGAGTCAGTGCACCCCATCAAGAACAATGTACCTGTTCACATGCAAGGTTCTTGCTGAGCCGTGAAGCAGGACATCTTGAACAGGGCTCATAAACTCCTAGGTAGGCTAGGGGGCGGGTCTTGCTGCTAACCCTTCCTCTCTGCCAGTGGATGGAGTGGCACCCTCGGGCACCTGTCCTGCTGGCAGGCACGGCTGATGGCAATACTTGGATGTGGAAGGTCCCAAATGGTGACTGCAAGACCTTCCAGGGCCCCAATTGTCCAGCAACCTGTGGCCGTGTCCTTCCAGATGGTGAGAAGGGCTGCCCTGAGCTTCTCTTCCTTGGGGCAGAGGTGGATCCTGGGTTCTCACCTCTCTGAGCCAGAGCTAGCAGGCTCAGGTCTGCTCTTGGGGCAACCCTGAGCCACTTGTGACTCCAGGGCGGGATTTGGGGGCCCCTAACTTATTTTCTTGCCTATCCTCTGCTTGGTATGTCTGATTGTACCCCTTCCCTCTGGCCTCTGTTCATCTTTGCATCTGGCCCTCAGGGAAGAGAGCTGTAGTAGGCTATGAAGATGGCACCATCCGGATCTGGGACCTGAAGCAGGGAAACCCCATCCATGTACTGAAAGGTATCAGAGGTGGGGAGGTGTTCGCCCAAAGTTGAGGGATGGGGGCCGAGAGCCAGGTGCAGAACTCAGCTTGTTTCCCTGCTCTGTCCTAGGGACTGAGGGTCACCAGGGCCCTCTGACTTGTGTTGCCACCAACCAGGATGGCAGCCTGATCCTCACTGGCTCTGTGGACTGCCAGGCTAAGCTGGTCAGTGCCACGACTGGCAAGGTGAGTAGCTAGTGGTCTCTGCTTGGCTGAACCTCCGCCTTTCGGTCCTGATTTTACCCTTCACCCTGCCCCTTTCATCCGGGGACCAGGAGCCCACTTCTCCTGTGACTCTGTTCTATAGGTGGTGGGTGTATTCAGACCTGAGACTGTGGCCTCCCAGCCCAGCCTGGGAGAGGGGGAGGAGAGTGAGTCCAACTCAGTGGAGTCCTTGGGCTTCTGCAGCGTGTGAGTATGAGCAGAGCCTTGACCTCGAGACCCAAGAGACTGGGAAGGAGGTGGCTTTCGGGGGAGGCCTGGGTTAGGTGCCAGGGAAGAGGGAAGGTGTGGGAGTCTAGGGCCTCAGCAGGCTTCCCTGTGCTGCATGTTTCCCAGGATGCCTCTGGCTGCTGTTGGTTATCTGGATGGAACCTTGGCCATCTATGACCTGTCCACACAGACGCTTCGGCACCAGTGTCAGCACCAGGTATGGTCTTGGTGTCTGGGGCTGTGTTCCCATTCTGTGGGCTGTCATCCTGGCTATGGGGTAGCCTGGGTCTCTGGGAGCACGTACTGTTGCTCTGTCCTCTGTGCCCCTCCCTCCACGAGGTGGGGACAGGGGTTTCTGCCCCTTAGCCCCCACCTCTGGCCCAATCTGTCACTGTTTCACAGTCAGGCATTGTGCAGTTGCTGTGGGAAGCGGGCACTGCTGTGGTGTACACCTGTAGCCTGGATGGTATTGTGCGCCTCTGGGATGCCCGGACTGGCCGCCTACTGACTGACTACCGAGGCCACACTGCTGAGATCCTGGACTTTGCTCTCAGCAAGTAGGCAGAGTGGGCTAGGGTGGAAGCACTGTCTGAGAAGTGGGCCTGGCATGGGGTGATGACAGACTTTCTGGGAAGGGGACAGGAGGTTGTACCCAGTGGGGAAGGAATCTAGGCTACTTGGGTGATCACAGACCTGAGATTGAGCCCCATTCCAGAGATTGGCAGTGACCTACAGTAGGAGGCTGAGTGGCCCCGGCCCACTTGGTTCTGTGTTGTTCCCATGTTGGGGGTTTCTCTCCTGACCCCCTCGTGGATTTCATGGGCGAAGATGAGGGAGCCAAAGCTCCCTGGCTTTGGGGGGAGGGCCTGAGAGCCAAGTGCTGGACACAGCAGACCTAGAATAGAGGGTGTGCTACAGATTGCCCTAGGGCTGCTGGGGAATGAATGGGCTTGGGACTGGGCCCTGGGTTCCTTAGTCCCTTCATCCCTGTTTTCTGTCCACAGAGATGCTTCCCTGGTGGTGACCACGTCAGGAGACCACAAAGCAAAAGTATTTTGTGTGCAGAGACCTGACCGTTAAAGGCTGCAGCCTCTGGAGTGGTGTCTGGTGTTGGGAATGAAAGGAGACCCCTGCCCCCCTGCAGAAGTACAGAAGTGCAGGGTGCAGGGTGCAGGGAGAGGAGGACAGAGGGCATTTGGACTGCTTTCCAACCCTTCAGCTGACCTGCCCCCTCTGTGTCCTTTTCTTCAGCTGACCTGCCCCCTCTGTGTCCTTTTCTTCCTAGAGCCACATGCCAGGCCCTCCCTCCCCGGTCAGCCCTGGGGCCCTTCAGAGGGAGGCCCCCTTTTCTTTCACTTTCATTTGCTGGTGTGAGCCATGGGGTCCGTCTTTGTATGTGGGGGGTAGGTCTTTGAGGTTCCCGTTCTTTCCCTTCCCAAGTCTATGGGGGTGGAAAGGAGGAAGAGAGAGTAGTTACAGATTTTAAAAATGTAAATAAAATATACTTCCCAGAGGCAGTGTCTGTGTGCATTTTGTGCTGGCTGAACAGGAGGAGGAATCGAGCTAGGCCGTGGCGGGGCGAGGCAGGGCGCGCTAGGTGTGGGAGGTCGCCTCCTGCAGTCTGTATCATGTCTGGCATTTTGGAGGTGGGATCTCTCTTGGTGCCCAGTCTGTCTTTGGGTCTGCCTCTTTCTGAGATATGGATGGAGATAACCAGTTTTGGTGGTCAGAGGAGCTTTATTTTATCAGAGTGGGGGTCTCATGGGGCAGAGGCTCCAATCTGAAGTAGGGCATGTGAGATGGACAGGTGTTACGTGGGGGCAGCAGCAGCTCTTCCTCTAGCTCAAGTCCACGTCAGTGCTGCTTTGGCTGGTGTGGTGGGCAGTGCTGGGGCCTGGACTGTCCCTGTTGGCTCTTCCCCGAACCACTTGCAGCCACCTTTGGGTGGCTGCCCTCCAGGGGGCTGTATAACGTTGATTTCCTAGACCCATGGCCACAGGCACAGCTGCTGCGCTGGCACTGCCCAACGAGATGAGGGACAACAGAGTTCCAGGCCCCAGTGGTGGGCGCTTCTCAAAGGCCAAGACCGACAGGAGCAGTGTGGCCACATAGGGCCCCCAGCACAGCCCGAAGAGTAGTGTGGCTCCTGCCTGCGCTCTGGCCTGCCTCCAGGTGAGAGCTCGGGCCAGGGCAGAGGGTGCACTGCGGCATACTGCCTGCTCCAGTCTTCGGATATCCTGTAGCTGGCGGTGGGCAGTGGCCAGCACACGGACAGAGAGAAGGGCAACAGCCCCCACGGCAGGCAGTAGCAGCCCATAGACTTCGAGGTAGAGGTAGGGGGCTGGAAAGACAGCCTGGGAGCTGCAGTTGGCACCCGGGCTCCAGTGGTTCCAGCCCAGAGCAGGCAGGCTGGTGAAGAGCAGGGGGCTGGCCCAGGTGAGGAGCAGGGCCAGCCGCATGTTCCCAGGGGGCCGGAGTGGCTGTAACACTGCCATGTAGCGCTCCCCATGCACCAGAAGCAGGTTGGCCAGCAGGGAGAGGAAGGAGAAGTTGGGGGCCAAGTGCAGGAGGAGGCAGGACCAGTAGCCCCGGCGGCTGCGGCTCCACAGCCCAGGCAGTATGGGCAGTGCCAGTCCTGTGAGCAGCCCGGACAGCAGCAAGCTCAGGAAGAAGCATCCTGCTGGAGGGCTGCGCAGGTGGCGGTCTCTGATGATGCCCAGGGCCAGGAGCAGGTTGGCAGCAACAATGAGACTCGCCAGGGCCAGGGAGAGACCCAGGGCCCCCGTGGCAAAGGAGCTGGGCACCTCCCCAGTGCCGTTGGGTGTCATCTTGGGTCTCGGCATGGGGGGGGCCTAGAGCTGCAGTGTGCATGCCTGGAAGGAGGAAGGGAGCGGCCAGAGTTAGCTTGGGGCTTCAAGTCTCTGCTGGGGACTGCACATTAATCCAGAGACTGCAGACCCATGCATGGACTGTGGCCTATATCCTGTGTGCTAATGCAGTTTCTCAAGAAAGTTTTGGTTTCTCTTGGAAAGTAAGTTCTGGCAACACAGATGCCCATGTGGTATCTGAGTAGAGGCTGCACTTCAGGTACATCACCACAGCTTCATCAAGCTGGGTCATTTATTTGCCGGGCTTCTGGGCAAATAGATGTGTTATGGTTCTGTTTAGTCTGAAAGGTAGACCCACCCAAGGTATTCGGTCCATCTTTGCCTATCCCCAAGATGCCAGGAGAACACAGGCCTGGCTGGTGGGGAGTGGGCTCACAGCCAGCCACTGAATGAGTGAGAGGCTCTTGCAGGCCAGGTCTGAGAAGTAGCAGAGTCCCCTGTCCCTGTATCCCCACCCTGTCCACACTTGGAAACTGTTACAGCTCAGTGAACAGCCTCCGGGTAGGACTTCCAGCCCATAAACCTGACTCGTCCGCTCTACATTAGCAACAAGCCTTTCCTAGGAACTAGAGGGAAGGGTGGGGGAGATGCCTGGCAAAGAACTGGGGGTGCCAAGAGCAAGGATAGGACAGGACCCCATATATCTAAACAACGAGGCCCAGCTCAGAGGACAGGGAGGAAGCTCTATGAACTGCCTTACTTCCAGGTCTCAGCCCCAAGCTGCAAGCTAGGGCCGGGGTGTGGGGGGGGACGGGGGGGCTCAAACCCTATGAACTGCCTTACTGCCAGGTCTCAGCTCCAAGCTGCAAGCTAGGGCCGGGGTGTGGGGGGGGGCGCTCAAACCCTATGAACTGCCTTACTGCCAGGTCTCAGCCCCAAGCTGCAAACTACAGCCGGGGTGTGGGGGGGGGGGAGGCAGGGGGGGAGGCTCCTGCTCTGTAAACTGGGGAGCATCTGCTGTTGCTAGGATTAAAGTCAATACGGAAGGATTCTGCTTCCCCTTTCCTGAGCTTTTTTCTCAGGATCACCCAGGCTTAGAGATGCTCACCTTTCCCAGCTGCTCCCAGATCTGTTCTCTGCTGCTTTCCCTTCTCCTTCACCTGTCTGTATCCCTCAGAACCCTCCATGCAGGACCTGTCTTTCCTGGCCCAGCAGCCCCCTAGCTGTGCCCCTTCTTCCCCTACACCATCTAGTTTATTAAACCCTTCAAGAACTGGCCTGAGCTGGAGGTCTGAGCCTTCCCTTGGTATGTCCTGGTCTTCCCCAGGGCAGCAAGGGCAGAGCTTGAACTCCAGTTGTGATGTCCTGGTGGAGTGTAGGCAGTCACCCATCTACCCTAGTGGCTTGTGGCAGTGCAGTGACCTCTTCAGGATAAAGCCTGGAGGGGGTGGGTAGCTACTCACATGGCTGTTAGGGACAGGTAGTGCTCACCAGCTGGGCTTTTCTCTGAGGGTCAGGGAGTCACAACAGCTATTCTTGCAGGGCTTCGGACCACTTCTGGAATCCTGGCCAACGAGTACATGGTGCTTTTATGCTGGAAAGAGCAGGAACCCAGTCTTGTTTGCCCAGACTCTGCCCTGGCCTGGGTTCCTAGAGGGATGGAGGAGCCCAGGCTAGCAGGACTGTCTTGACTCCGCCCCTAAGGGTGGGACCTGGCACATCCTGAGTGGCTTCTACCGAGAAGCCTCCCCTCCTGTACAAGTAACCCTCTCCCCTAGATGTCAGCCACTTGGGTGGCAGTTCCTTACTTCTGGGAGCCCTCTTGCCTGCTAATGCCAGGCTCATCTGGAAAGCACATTTAGTTAATGAATAATGGTTTGACAACCACATCCTGTCCCGATAACAGCTGTTTGGGGCATTTTTTTTTTTAATTTTTTATTTTATTTTTATATGTGTGTGGATGTACTGTCTGCATGTAGGTCTGTGCACCCGTGTCATGCAATGCCGCGAAGGTCAGAAGAGGGTCTCAGATTCCCCTGGAACTGGAGTTCTCCTGGAATTGGAGTTTCAGACGGTTCTTAGCCGCCATGTGGGTGCTGGGGACTGAACCCGGGTCCTCTGCAAGAGCAGTCGGTGCTCTTGACCGCTAGGCTATCTCTCCAGCCCCTTAAACCAGGTGGCCAGCCAGCACTATACTTCTGCTGATATACTGAAATGGTACATGCAAGTGAGTATGAGATGGTGGGGTTTGGGGCTGGGACCCTCAAGCTCTGCAGTGAGTCTCATTACCTGATGAATCTTTGAGCTAAAAGTACTGCCTTGGTCTTCCTGATTCTGGGGTCACCTTGCACCTCTCAACTGTCTTCTTTTGTGTGAGACTGTTTCCTGTAGCCCAGGCTAGCTTCAAATTCCTATATAGACAAGGATGACCTTGGACCTCTGATCCTCCTGCCTCTACCTACCAAGTGCTCAGATTGTATTTGTGTGTTACCATGTCTGTCCCCACTCTCTACTTTTTTAATTTTTGGTCTTTTTGAGAGAGGGTCTCCCTGTAGCCCCAGCTGGCCTGCAATTCAGAGATCCGCCCGCCTCTGCCTCCCAAGTGCTGAGATTAAAGGTGGTCACCACCAAGTCTAGCTAAGATTTTTTTTTTAAGATTTTATTTTTATTGTATTTTCGAGACAGGGTCTCCCTTTAAGTCCCAGCTGGCCTGGAGCTTGCTTTGTAGACCAGGCTGGCCTTAAACTCACAGAGATCCACCTGCCTTTGCTCCTGAGTGCTGGGAATTAAGGCGTGTGCAACCCAGCTTATTTTTAATTATATATGTGTGTGTGTGTGTGTGTGTGTGTGTAGGTGCTGGTGGAGGTCAGAGGCATCCTCCTGGAGCTGGAGTTACAGGTAGTTGTGACCCCCCTGACCTGGGTGCTGGAAACCAAACTGGACCTCTGTAAGAGTAGCACATATTTTAACATCTTTCCAGTTCCCCATCAACTGTTTTCTGAGCCAAGTTTTGGCTATGCATAAGGTATAAATGGAGCTGGTATGGTAACTCAAGCCCATAATGCCAACATTTGGGAAGCTGAGGCAAGGGGATCACTGAGTTTGAGGCTAGCCTGGGTTACAGTAAGACCCCACCTCAATCCTCCCGGTTGTTCCTTCCAAAGAAAACCACCTCTTGAGGTTGTGGTGGGCAGTGTCATGGGGTAACATAGGCAACCATGGATACAGCAGTGCTTAATGGTAGGGAGGGGAGGTCAAGTCAACGAGTGACTCCTCTAGTGTGGGCGTAGAAGTAGGCGGTACCGGCATGAGAAGAGCTGCTGTAGCTGTGTGAGTTTGGGCAAACTGTTAAAGTTCTCTCAACTTACTTTTTTCATCTGCAAAATGGAGTTAAAAAATTGTACTTAAGTCAGGCTTAAGATGGCTGACGTCTGTAATCCTAGCTCTTAGGAGACGGAGACATGCATGTTGCAGTGAGTTCTAGCCAGCTTCAGAAACATAGTTAAGGCCTTGTCTCAAAAAACAAAACCAAAGCCGGGCGTGGTGGCGCACACCTTTAATCCTAGCACTCGGGAGGCAGAGGCAGGTGGATCTTTGTGAGTTCAAGGCCAGCCTGGTCTACAGAGTGAGTTCCAGGACAGCTGGGACTACAGGGAGACCCTGTTTCAAAAAGACAAAAAAAAAAAAAAACCCACAAAAAACAAAAACAAAAACATCCCCCCAAACCTAAGCCCCTAAATTAAAAAAAACTAACACCTCCCTACCCCAAAGTACTTACCTTTTGTGCAAATGAGATAACAAGAAATCTTCTTGGTCAGTGCTTGGCTTGGCTCATGAGCACTCAATTACTAATGCTATCATTAGGATTCCTGCACCTGCCCCCTCCAAAAGACTCTGCTAAGAAAGGCAGATAAGGAAGCTTATGATAAATTGAAATGGCAATTTTGCTCCACAGGAAAACCGGAAATGGCAGAGTGAGAGAAAGGCAAGTTCAGTGTGGAAGCCAAGAGATGTCTTATTTCCACCTGAAGTGCAGCTTTAGGGTAAGGGGAGGAGGGGAGCACAGCTACATTCCTTCCCTAAGGCCTGAAAGAAGAGGAAGTAGGCTGAGGCCATGCCAAAGAAGCTGGAAGTGAGACTAACCTTCCACAGAGCAAGGGGACTCCTGTACCCCTGGAGAGATGTGGCCCCAAAGGCTGGAGGCCCTATGCCGCCTTTCAGGGCCCTTGAGAGATGGGACTTCTGGGAGATTAGGCAGGGCAGCCTCAAGCCCATCCTCCAGGAAGCAGTTCTCAGACCTACACAGTGGTGGGGCAGAAGTCAGAGGTTCTGGGAGAGTTCAGCCTGGGTCTGGGCTGAAGTGGCGTGAGGCCCCTCAGACACAGGACTGCCAGGAATAAACAGCCTGCTTTGTGCTCCCAGCCGGACCTCCTTCCCCAGAGATCCAGGATGTCTGTTTCTTCTCTGCTTTGTCTAAACACTGTTGTGTGGTATGACGTGTGCCGGGGAAACAGCTGGGGCAGAGGGAGCTGGGGAGCCTGGGTTCTATCCTGTGCTCAGCTCAGCTTCTCCCTCACCAGCTCAGCTGCTGCTGCTCTGCAACTGTCAAACCTGGGGCCTGACTCATCCCCTTTTGTTCTGCCCTTCCACCCACAGAAAGCTCTGGAGCAGGTTTTCAGATGTTCTATCTGCTGGCTGTGCCCGCAACCTTCTGTTTTTCTGATGGAGAACATGTGCTGGGGTGACCAATTCAGACAGTCTCAGAAGCCTCTTGGGCTTGCTTGGTCTTCCATATTTTACTTTCCTGCTGCATTTGGGGCTGGATGGGTAAAGCCCGAGAGCAGTCACTTCTATACCAGAGAGATGGGGGTCGAAGCCTCTGGACCCTGGATTACCTCCCCAGACCCAGTCTTGGAATGTAGCCCAAGCTAGCCTTAGCACTCCCGACCCTTCTGGACCCTGGATTACCTCCCCAGACACAGTCTTGGTATGTAGCCCAAGCTAGCCTTAGCACTCCTGACCCTTCTGTCTCAGCCTCCTAAGTGCTGGGATTACAGATGTGGTCTGCCTCTTCCAGCTGGCCAACAGCTGGCAGATGTGGATATAACCTTTCAGGTGCTATAACAGACTAACCTAACCAGGCTTCTGGCTTTAGGAAGCCCTATTCAGCTGTTTAGGCAGAAGAAACTGGGCCCTTAAATCTAAATGGTTAGATTGGGCTGGGTTATAAACTAGTTGATGCTGTGGTGAGACTCTTTGCTTGAATCCTGGCACAGTCCTACCACATACACACAAAAAAATGACCGTCAGATTCCTCAGGTTTAGGATAGCTGTCTGGGGTCTGATACTGATCTGAGGAGCCATAGACTACAGAATAGGGGCAGCACTGCTCGAGTGCTAATTCATCACTATAGCCCACAAGGCTCTCAGGCCTCAGAGTTGATGGGACAATGGTATGTCTGTGGGTCTTTGATAGAAGGCTGTAACTAGGTATGACATACCAGCTTCTACAAGCAGCTTCATGTAGAAGCTAGGGTTATTTCCTTCCCTAACCAACCTCCCTCCCATTTCCTACTGTAATCTTGTTTCCTTTCCTGCTGGAACTCCTTGTTTTTAGCTTGTTCAGGTTTCCCCTCATTCAGATCTACTAGAGGTTCCGGCCTGCCTTGACTTCCAACATTCCTCCTCCAGTAAAGGCTATCTGTGCAGGGCATAGTACTACTATCTTAGAGAAGGTCAGGAAAACCCTGACAAAATAAAGCTTGCCTTACGTTAGATAAGCAGCACTCAGGAGGCAGAGGCAGGCAGATCTCTGTGAGATAGCGGCCAACCTGGTCCACACAGTGAGTTCCTGGCCAGCTGGGGCTACATGGAGACCTGGCCTCAAAAAAACAAAAAACAAAAAGGTCCTTATTCCATCCGATCCCCTTGAATTGTATAAAGGAAATGGGCTGGAGAGAAGGCTCAGCTGTTAAGAGAGCATACTGCTCCTGTAGAGGATCCAGCCTTCATGTCAGGTGGTACACAACTGCCTGGGGGAATCCAATGCCTCTGGATTCTTCAGGCACCCAATCTCATGTGCACATACCCACACACATAATTAAAAAAAATTTTTTTTAAGTGGGGGCTGGAGAGATGGCTCAGTGGATAAGAGCACTGGCTGCTCTTGTAGAGGACCTAGGTTCGGTGCTCAGCACCCACATGGCGGCTAACAATCATCCATAACTCCAGTCCCTGGGGATCCAGTGCCCTCTTCTGGGCATTGCATGACATGGATGTACTTACATACATGAAGGCAATACACTCATGCACATAAAAATGTTAAGAAGAAATATTTTAAAAATATTTAAAGAGAATTAAGATCAGTTGGCCTGAGTTATAGGGCTATAGAGTTCAGGGGTAGAGCACTTGCCTAGCATGAGGCCCTAGGTTCCAACCCCCACACTGGGAGAGAAAACAAAACATACAAATGCTGATGTATCTGCGGATGAATTGGGTTATAGATTCAAACCTGTGTCTTAGTGCTCTCTTACCTACTGAGCCATCTCTCCAGCAACCCTCTTTTCCCATTTTTTGAGACAAGGTCTTATGCTGTAGACCAGTCTATTTTAGAGCTTACAGCAATCCTCCTGACTCAGTCTCGAGTACAAAGGCTACAAATCTGAGCCATTATGCCCAGCTCAACATGCCTTTTCTGGTCTTTTATTTTCATTAGTATATACTAAGTTTACAAAATGACATTTTCATACATGCATATAATACATTTTGATCATATTCACTTGCTACCCTCTCTTGTCCCTCTTTCCATCCTCTTCCCAACTTGTCCTTTTACATTCTTTAAAGAAAAATGATTTAACAAGGGGTAGAGAGATGGCTCAGCAGTTAAGAGCCCTGGCTGCCCTTGCAGAGGACCCAGGTTCGATTCCCGGCACCCAGATGGCAGCTAACATCCAGTGCCCTCTTCTGATCTCCAAGGGCACTGCAGAATACTGGTGCACCTACCTACACGCAGGCAATACACTCATACACATAAAGTAGAAATAATTAAAAAAATATTTTTAAATGATCCATTGGGTTTCTCTAGGGTTGCTTACAGGAGAACGGGTAAGTTTGTTAACAGAAGCATGGGCACCTTATCAGTGGCCACATCATTGAAGAAAATGTCCCTCTCTTCTAGTTAGCATGGATTTTTGGTGTCCACAAAGCATAATGGAATTAGAATAGGACTTACTACTAGAAAAAATTGAATGTCTTTATACTTTTAACTACCATTTCTAGTCGACTCAATTTTGCTGGTCTAAAGGACCCCCCAAAAGAATACCATCTATTTCCATTGCTCTTGTTGCCCACCAGAACTAGACAGTAAAACCCTCTTGTTGCCAACACCACACTTTGGAAGAGATCACAGAGAAATCAAGGTTTCTGAGCCAGAAACACCCTGCTGAAGGAAAATATTTATCGATTGTCTTACCCAGATATAGACCATGTGTTCTGTAACACTGACCCAAGACACAAACTATGCCCTCTGGTGTAACAGCGGCATGACAATTTAGGGGATAACTAACCCCTCTGTGATTAGATCTGCAGCCTGCTGTATGGGAAGGAATACACGCTTGATACTTCTAACCTTATCCAAACCCTACAGCTGGGGAAGGCATGCGCCCAAGAGAGGAACATACTGCCACTTTTTCCTAAACTAACAGGTTGTCAAACTACCTTTTATTTTTTTAAATTTTATTTATTTTTTATGTGTATGAATGTACTGTCTCCATGTAGGTTTGTGCACCCGTGTCGTGCAAAGCCACGGAGGTCAGAAGAGGGTGTCGGATTCCCCTGGAACAGGAGTTCTCCTGGAATTGGAGTTTCAGATGGTTCTCAGCCGCCATGTGGGTGCTGGGGATCGAACGCAGGTCCTCTGCAAGAGCAGTCAATGCTCCCAACCACTAGGCCATCTCTCCAGCCCCCCAAACTACCTTTTAAATACTGAGTTTATACCCATAGATTAGTTCAGCTCTCGGCCTGGGGCAAAGCAGCAGTTTTTGGTTGAAGGTGGCAGTTAAGCAGAGACTCCTACCTGGCCAAAGTGCTGAAGTAAGTGACTGATAAGGTTTAGCCTTAAGTTGGACATCTTATATAATCTCTGCCCCCACCTCCCTGCCAAGGCCCAGAGAACATCACAGTAGAGAAGACAAAAAGAATTTAAAACTGCTGGAGATATGGCTCAGTGGTTAAGAACACTGTCTGCTCTTCCAGAGGACTCACATTCAATTCCCAGTACCCACATCGTGGCTAAAAATTGCCCATAACTCCAGTTCTAAGGGATCTGACGCCCTCTTCTGACTTCCACAGGCATCGCAGGACACAGGTGCACTTATATACATGCAAGTAATACAGTCATACATGAAAAAAAAATGTTTTGCTGGGTGTGGTGGTGCATGTCTTTAATTCCAGCACTCAGGAGGCAGAGGCAGGTGGATCTCTGTGAGTTCAAGGCCAGCCTGGTCTACAAAGTGAGTTCAGGCCAGCTGGGATTGCAGGGAGACCATGTCTCAAAAAGACCAAAAAATAAAATAAAATGTTTAAAAAAAAGAATTTAAAATTGAAAGAATGGGAAGAGTCATGAGATGCTGGCATCCAATTACGATGCTGCCGTTAGAACCATGAGCACAGGAGGTGCCCATGAAGTCTCAGTCTCATCCCTTCCGGAGTAGCAATGACTATTAATGGTCGCTAGAGGAGGGGGTATCATTTTCTCTAATGGTATCAACACCTGGGAGACTGGTGGGAAGAAAGGGGTTCAAAGGGGGAAGGGTATATTAGAAGGCAATGGGGGGGGTGAATATAATCACAATGTGATTATATATATATATAGTATCTATAATATATATATATATATATATATCTAAAAGAATGAAATTATCAAAAATAAAGTTGGGTGTGGTGGTGCACACATTTAATCCCAGCACTGGGGAGACACAGGAAGGCACCATTCTGAGATGGAAGCCAGCCTGGTCTACATGGTCTACATAGGGAGTTCCAAGCCATCTGGGGCTACAGGGAGATCCTGTCTCAAATAACATTTTCAAAAGAGAAACCTCTTATTGTCAAAATGCATAAGCTACCTAGATTTGGTGCCTCAAACCTGTAATTTCAGCATTGGAAAGCCAAGGCAGGAGGATTGTGAGGAGTTTGAGATCAACTTGGGCTACATAGTACCACTCTATTAGAAATAATAATAAAGCTGGGTGTGGTGGTGCATGCCTTTAATCCTGGAACTTGGGAGGCAGAAACAAGCACATGTGGGTTCAAGGCCAGCCTGGTCTACATAGCAAGTTCCAGGCCAGCTGGGGCTCCAGGGAGACTGTCTCAAAAAGACAAAACAAAACAACCCAAAACCAAAACCAACCATAACAACAAAATACATAAAATTTACCTCCCACCTCTCTCAAGATACTTATATTTATTGAATTATTTATATTTAGCTTGGGTTTCTACCTTCCAGGAGCAGGAACTAGGAGAAACTACAGATCCCCTAGGAACCCATTCCAATGAAGTAAAATGAAGTCTAATGACTAAATCTGCAACCTAGGACTTTTAAACTTCTTAGACAAAAATAAGTATGAGTTCTCTAATCCTGCCCTGGTATTCACACACAATACCTTGTCTTGATTAAAGACGAGGCATGATGCTCCAGCTTTTGTTATACCAAGCTACCAAGGAGAGGAAAATGCATAATGAAATATAACACAGGTACAAACATGTAAAACAGGTTAGATGTGAAGTAGATGGCCCATATGTAATTTCTTGGTGTAATACTGGGCTATAATCATTCAAGGTGTCACCACTGGGAAAAACTACAAGATCTATTATTTCTGATGAATTACATGTAAGTGAATTGATCACCTCAAAATTTATCATCTCTTAAATTTTAGGAGAGGGCTGGGCATGGTGGTGCACGTCTTTAATCCCAGCAGAGATTAAAGGCAGAGGCAGACAGATCTCTGAGTCCAAAGCCAGCCTGGTCTACATAGTGAATTTCAGGACAGCTGGGGCTACAGGAAGACCCTGTCTCAAAAAGACCAAAAAGAGATAAAAGCACTGGATATATATCAGGTGACTATACAATTCAATAATGATTTTCAAGCCAGTTTCAAACATATTACCTGAAATGGAGACAAAAACCATTTTGGATAACCCTAGATGGGGCCAGTGTCTTGCCAGGAGACAGCATGGTCTGCTAGACTCCTATCTACTTGTTAGGCAGGAAATTCCCAAAAGCTCTGTGGAGTATACCAATCGCTTAGGACGTGTGCAAGAAAGAGGAACTGTGGCCAGTCAGTTGCATTAGCTCCATACCCAAATCTCTAACAATGTCCCATAGAACCATGTGTGATTATATATGGCAGAAATACCATATATAGTTTATGATTAAGAACAAGCCAGAAAGCATTTTTTTTTTTTTGAACAGGGTATCATGGAGCCCAGGTTAGCCTCAGATTCACCTACAGAGCTGAGGGTGACCTTCAACTTCTGATTCTCTGCTTTTAGCTCCCAAGTAGTGGGACTAAAAGGTATTCACCACCAAGCCCTGTTTATGTGGTGCTGGGGAATGGAGCAGAAGTTCTGTATGGCTAGGCCAAATCCCTAGTCCCAGAAACATTTTAATTTGCTTGTTACTAGGGAGCTTCCTGCCTAGCCACTCAGTACAGCTGGGTAATCTCGGCAACCAAGGTTTACACTACAGGAAGCATGCTCAAGTGGAATATTTTGGGGCACAGCTACAATTCCAGTATATAGGAGATGAGACACAGGAGGATTTGAGTAAGGGCGAGTTGGGCTATATAGTGAGATTGATACTGTTGCAAGCAAGCAAGCAAGCAACCAAGCTGGTTCACACCTGTAATCCCAGGACTCAGAAAGCTGAGGCATGAAGACTGCTGGAGAGTTTGAGACCAATTTGGGTTACAAAATGAGAAACAAACAAAATAAAAGTCTGTAAAACAAACAGCCCCTCCAACTTTATAGTTCATAAGCCAGCCCTCCCCTTCTTTCTTCTAGAGAAAGGATGATCCAAAGTATGTAGGTTCTTGAATCAAGAGGTTTTCTAGCACAAGCTTGTAGGTTCACGGGCAGTGTTAAGTCCATCCTTCCCATCTTCTCCCTTTTCAACTTCCAGTCCAGAAACCCATGTAAGATAGAAAGATTTTCTTTATTAACGACCCCAACCGTATTTCTTTAGATACAGGAGTTTTGAACTCAAATACTTAGAAGAAAACAAGTTAAGATTGCATTACCTGCAACTCATTACCAGTAACATATTGCAAAGCGAAACAGCTTGGAAAAGGGTGGGACGAGAGTGAGGGAGGGAAAAATAAAAGTAGGAATTAAGTTGATCAAGTGGAATTCTTTTTCTTTTTTTCCTTTTAAAATTCTTGGGAACTATGAAGTCCTTGCAAGCACAGCTCGTTTCTGCAGATTATTTTCCAAATGCGTACAAAATGGAACCCAAATGGAGAATCCCTTAAGAACCTGGAGAGGTGCAACATTCAGGGCTACGATTATCCAGTAGCAAGCGGTCCAGCCTTCGGTCAATAGCACTTCCTTTTCTGTTCCCGAGAGTTAGCGGGATGAAAACGTCTTCCCCCTTCAAAAGCAGAGATGGATTGAAGGCTTATTTTCAGATGTCCTTTCCTTCCACCCTACACCCGTAGACTGGGAGAATGCCAAAGGGACACCAAATAAGAAGGAAGGGGAGATTCCTCACAAAGTACTAGAGCCACAGGGCATGGCCAAGATCCAGCTTTCACAGAATCGCCCTATCACCTTTCTTTCTACTAAATGCTAAGTAAGGCCATGTTGAACCCATAAGGTCATTAGACATACCTACCAGATGGTAGAATCGCTTCTTCGTAAAATTTTTTTTTTTTTTTGGTATTTTCAAGACAGGGGCTCCCTTTAAGTCTCAGCTGGCCTGGAGCTCACTCTGTAGACCAGGCTGGCCTTGAACTCACAGAGATTCACCTGCCTCTGCCTCCTGAGTGCTAGGATTAAAGGCATGCAACACCACGCCTGGCTCATAAATCTGGTTTTTAGACAGAATTGCACTATGTAGCTCTAGCTGGTGTGGAACTTGCTATGTAGACCAGGATGGCCTCAAACTCACGAGAGATTTGCCTGCCTGTCTCCCAAATGCTGAGATTAAAGCTATGTACCACCATGCCTGGCTTGTCTATAAATTTCAGATAGCTCAGATGGGCCTGAATTGCAGCTCATTCAGGCTCCTCTTATCCAATTGACCCCATTTAGGTAAGAGTTCCTTAACCTTTTATTGTTGGGGCAGGAAGTTCAAAGCCATCTTTAAAACTTCCAAGGTTGCTGGGCGTGGTGGCACACGCCTTTAATCCTGGCACTCGGGAGTCAGAGGCAAGCGGATCTTTGTGAGTTCAAGGCCAGCCTGGTCTACAGAGTGAGTTCCAGGACAGTTGGGGCTACAAGGAGACCCTGTCTCGAAAAGACCAAAACAAACAAACAAAAAACTTCCAAGGTTAAAGACAATGCTGTTATCACGTGCTGACTTGTACTCTGGCTCATAAAACAGTTGCCCGATCCTAGGGTCCTGAGCTGTAGTGTCCTACTCTACCCAGTATATTCCTAGAAGGGCCACCAGACTGCCAAAGACAGCCTGTTAATGGCACACAAGGCTGAAGCAGCCTGGAATCAAGAACTGAGAACTATAGGAAAAGAGAGCAAAAACAAGGTCACTTAGTCTAAGCTGTCCACACTCAGCAAGACAGTGTTTTATGGACAACTTGTTTATTCCTTTCAAGGTGTCATCTTTCCTTGGGTCCCCCTGCATCAGGACAGGGACCAATTTCTACTTCCTTTCCCCCCATTTGGGAGCAACTACCAGGACCACATGCTGGTCACAGAACAGTGATGAGTGGACCGTTATCAGGAAAAAGGTGATGAAGCAGTCCCAAGGCTACCTAGCCTTTCTGTCTGTTTTTCTCTTTGCCTGCTTTGTGTGTGAGTGCACATGTACATGTAGAGGCCAGCGGTCAACACCGGAGAACTGCTGCTCTCCACTTTGCTTTTAATTTTTAAAAAATTATTATTTTTATGTGTATGAGTGTACTGTCTGCATGTAGGTTGGTGCACCCATGTCATGCAATGCCGCGGAGGTCAGAAGAGGGCATCGGATTCCCCTAGAACTGGAGTTAAAGACAGTTCTCAGCCACCATGTGGGTGCTGGGGATCGAACCCGGGTCCTCTGCAAGAGCGTCAGTGCTCTTAACCGCTGGGCTATCTCTCCAGTCCCACCACCTTGTTTTTTGAGACAGTCTCAAATTGAACCTGGCATTCACAGACTGGATAGACTGGCTGGCTGGCTGGCTGGCTGGCGAGCTCGGGCAATCTGCCTGTCAGACTCCTCTGCTCTAGAATTGTGGACATAAGACCCTACGCTGGGCTTTCACATGGGTAATGGGGGGTCCAAATTTCTTACGCTTGCGTGGCAGGCACTTCAGTGACAAAGCCATCTCCCAGGTTTGTTTTTTGAGATAAGATCTTGCCAACGTTGCCAAAACCAGCCTCAAACTCCTGGGGCTCAACTGATCTTCCTGCCTCAGCAAGCCCCTGAGCAGCTGGGACCATAGCCTCATGCCGTAACTTGGCTTCTGTACAGTTCTGACATACCACCCAGAGTAAGCCAGCCCCCCTCCCCCCTTTTTTTGGTGTATTTGTGACAGGGTCTCCTTTTAGTCCCAGCTGGCCTGGAGCTCACAGAGATCCACCTGGCTCTGCCTCCCGAGTGCTAGGATTAAAGGCGTGCGCCACTAGACCCAGGTAAGTTTCCCCTTCTATTCTAGGTCACCTAAGTGGTAGCTGGTGGAAAAGCACTCCCCTAAAGGGCGAGCAGGGAAAAAACCCCTGAAAATACTAGGATGGAGACAAGGTTCTGAAGGGACAGTAAGAACATGCAACTACCCAGGGAATACCATTACCTGCCCATCTTGTTTATGGCTTTGCTATTTTTAGATGTCTTATGCAGCTGTCACCTCATAGCATGGCATCTATCTAATGCCATCTCACTAACCAGAGATCTAGGTACAGGCTTAGTGCTAACCGTCAGGCTCTAGGTGGTAGCACATAAGTTAATACAGAAAGCCAGGAGTGACTTCTACCAAAGCCTGCTGTTCCTACCACTGAGAACCTTAACTTACTGCTCAATATTCAGTTAGAGCCTTTTCAAATGGCAGGGGAAGGAATTTAAAATGTTCTGAATGCCAGATACCACAGAGTGAACTCTCTAGGCACCACATCATGTTGGCCTCTTGAGTACATAGTCATACCACTTACTGCTCTGCTTGTCATCTCTCTCTCAGTGTGACAAAGGCAGTCTTTGCCCTGTGTACCTTTCCTGCTGAGAACAGATCAATAAAAAGTACATTTAGGGACTGACTGGTTCAAGGCCTCTTTATACCACTAAATGTCCTGAAGTGATGGACTCCAACCTCACTAGGAATACTAGAATGAGACACACTTTCATTCAAGTCCAAAGAGAACAATTTCTAGCCAGACATGTGGTGCATGCCTTTAATCCCAGCACTTGGGAGGCAGAAGCAGGCGGATCTCTAAGTTTAAGGCCAACCTGGTCTACATAGCGAGCTCCAGGCTAGCTGGGACTAAAGGGAGACCCTGTCTCAAAGAGCCCCCACCCCCAAACCAAAACCAAAAAATAAAACAAACAATAAGAAGTGAAAGCTATTAATTCATCTTCATTTTAGCAGCTACAGGCCTGTCCCTGTTGGTCTCACATGTGGCATACTGCTTCACCTGGGGCTCCAGGCATCAGGAGCTGCAATTTCTTGAACACAGGATGGGAAGATGGTTCTGTCCTACTTACGTGATTGTTTTCATTTCCTTTTTCTCAGCATCTGGGCGTGCACGGTTGAGCACCTTCAAGAAGTCAGATGTTTTTGCCCGCATACGAGTGTGAATATAGGCCTAGGAATAAAAAGCAAGTATGGAAGGAGAGCCACACACTAGAATGATAGCTTTGATGTTGTTAAGGTAAGCCAAGGGGTAAGTTTGGTAACTTGGGTGGGAAGGTTAACAGAAAAAGGAGCAATTCCAGATTATATATATATATATATATATATATATATTTATTTATCTCTCTACCATAGGCAGGATGGGGGAAATGAAAGTGAGTGGTAGTGGATGGGCCAAGCGTGGGGTTTAAGCATTCTATGCAAGTGGTCTACAACTGAGCAGTACTCTTGGTCCAAGAGATGACTTTTTTTTTTTCCTTTTGTCCTTTTGATACAGGGTCTCCCTGTAGTCCCAGCTGTCCTGGAACTCAATATGTAAGCCAGGCTGGCCTTGAACTCACAGAGATCTGCTTGCTTTTGCCTCCCAAGTGCTGTGATTAAAGGTGTGTACCACCACACCCAGCCCAAGAGATGATTTCTTAAGGTCTCTGGAACTTTCTACTGGGATTAAATCCACAGCTTGGCAGAAATGCTGGTGGCCCCTCACCTTAGAGCACTTGATATGGTAGTGCAGGTAGTCCCGGAACGTGTGGATCAAGTTGATGGTGTTGTCTCGAGCATTGGCATTGGTGTGTCGAGGGAACAGCACTAAGGGTAGGAGGAGCAAACAAGGCATCAGGGGGGAGGGGTGGCACAAATGCTACCATCAACTCTCTCCCCAAACAAGGGCAATCTCCTTGCTTTAGTCATCCTAGGCTGTCAAGGTTTTGTTCTTAAGACAAGGAGTAGAGAGACAGCAGAGTCAAGGGTGGTACCTGCCAATGAGTACAAACGGTAGAACTCATGGCACAAAAACAGTGTGGCTCTGGCACTCATTCCAAACCCAGATACCATGTTCAGCTCTAGATTTCAGGTTTAGGAAACAATGCTGGCTGTCCTAGGTCCTTGGTGCTAAAGTACAGAGCATTAGAGAACTAGAATCCAGAGACTCTTCTGGCAATGAAAACCAAACATAAGGCAGGTCAGGAAGAATAAGTTGCTTTGTCTGTGCCTGGCCCACACAAAGTATCTATCTGTACAGATACTGCAGACTTTTGCACTGACATAGACTCACTGTTGGACTTTTTGGGGTCTTCTGTAGCTCCTGTTCCTGCTGTACTCATTGGTCTCACCACCACTAAGAGCCTTAAGCTCTATGAATTCTGAATAGGAATGGGATTCCTGTTCTCTGGTTACCTTGGCTTGAAAAGAAATAATCACCAGAATATTTGACTCCAATGTTACTATGATTTATGCACCATAAATAAAGAAATGCGCCGGGCGTGGTAGCACACGCCTTTAATCCTAGCACTTGGGAGGCAGAGGCAGGCGGATCTTTGTGAGTTCAAGGCCAGCCTGGTCTACAGAGTGAGTTCCAGGACAGCTGGGGCTACAGGGAGACCCTGTCTCGAAAAGACAAAAAAAAAAAAGAGCCCCAAAAAACAAAAACCAAAAAACAACAACAAGGAAATGCTTTCAATGAAATTCACATGCCATAAACTGTAAGATGCACCTTAACTTCAAGGATAAAAATGTTGGGAAAAATGTACAGCTTAGATTGAACGAAATATGGCAGATGAACTGACAATAAACTCAATGATGAATTAAAGCCTCATAGAAGGAGACACTCTTTTAGCCATTTTAGGTGCAGTGTGGGAATGGGCTGTCAGCTACTATGATTGGCCATCTTGAGGCTGATAAAAGTGGAGCTCGGTTTTTCAAGAAGAAAAGATCCAGTGAATGATGGCTAAGCTTAGATATTAGAAGCAAAAAAAACCCAAAAAACACTAAGCAACACTACATAATAGAGAACTTCATCCAGCTGCTCAACAGTACTGGTTTTACTTATCTCCAACTTCTGACATCAGAGGTACACCTTTTCCATTTTGACTTAAGAAAATCAGAAAATGGGGCTGGAGAAATGGGTCAGCGGTTACGAGCACCGATTGCTTTTATAGAATATCCAGGTTCGAATCCCAGAACCCACATGTTGGCTAACAACCATCTGTAACCATCCAGTTCCAGGCAATCTGATGCCCTCTTCTGACCTCTGTGGGCATTACACAACATGGGTGCACCTACCTACATGCATGCAAATACCCTTGTATGCATAAAATAAAAATAAAATATAAAAAAAGATTTCACAAAACTAAAAAAAAAAAAACCAGAAAAAGGAAATGCTATTTTGATAGCACCTTGCCTGCTTTTTAATCAGTACTCTTAACAACCCTTCCAGCACAGAAGTGGCAATATAAACACACTGGTATGCCTGCTTTTACTCGCTAAAAATATTAGCCAAGACCGTCCAGATTCAGGCATTCTGCTATGGGAATAAGTAGCAACTGCACCTTGCTGACCAAGGGTGGTTGCTCTTTTGTTCAATGTTGAAAACTGAACTCAGGGCTATGTGCATACTAGGCAAGCACTCTACCATTCATCTACAGCCCCAGCCTCACCAAAGGTGATGTAGCCAATGTTGTCACCCACAGCGGCATCCGTGTCTTTCAGCTCTAGAGGAGGTTCCCTGTGGCTAAAAAGGACCTGGGGGGCTGTGTGACTGGCTCTTCGTCCTTCTTTGAATTCCTGTGAGAAACAACAGGAGAAATAAAGATTAGCGGCATCTTATCTATCCTATGTGCTGAGATTTTTGCAGTTCTTTGGACCAGTAAATGAATAAAAATAAAGTGTCAAATCTCAAGTACTAGAAGTGCTGGCTACTATCAGTGTATTTCAGATTCAAAAGGGAGAGATTAGAGAGTGCTGAACAAGCCAGACCCTCAAACTGTAATGCAAAGCATTGTTAGCTCTTTTTCCCTTTCTTTTATTTTGGAATAACATGGCAGGAGAACTGCCATGAATTTGAGGCTAGCCTGGGATACAGAGCAAGTATCAGGTTAGTTAGGGCTAAGCAGGCAGACTTAGAAAACAAAACAAAAAGATTAAACAGTCTGCAATGTACTGCTTAAAGATAAGCACCTTCATGTACTGCTTGCTTATAATATAGTGGGAGGAAAAAGTTCATTTTTAAATCTTTAGTATCTGGTCTTTTAGGTAGAGTCTTTTCTTTTGAGACAGGGTTCCCCTTTAGCTCCGGCTGTCCTGGAACTTGCTATGTAGACCAGGCTGGCTTTGAACTCACAGAGATCTGCCTGCCTCTGCTGAGTGCTGGGATTAAAGGCATGAGCCAGGTAAAGTCAACTCCTGTATGCATAGGTAAGCCCCTCATGGACTGACCAGTTTCCCACTACTGTCTTAGCTCTCACTTCTGCTTCCATTTCTCCTCACTCCTCTCCTCCCTATTTTATTGAAAGAGTCTTAGCTCAGACTGGTCTTTTTGGGACAGGGTCACCCTTTAGTCCCTCACTCTGTAGACCAGGCTGCCTTGAACTCACAGAGATCTGCCTGCCTATGCTTGCCAAATGCTGGGATTAAAGGTGTGTGACACCACACCTGGCTTCAGACTGGTCTTAAACCCACTATAAGTAGCCAAGAATGCCCTTGAACTCCTGCAACTCCTGCTCCTATGTCCTTAGGACAACTATACCCAACCTTCTACTTCCAGTTTCATGAATCCCATGCTTTTATTGGGTGCCAGGCCTTGGATGAGTATTTTTTTCCAAGATATCTTAGATCCTTTACTATTTACAATCCATCAATCAAAACTCTAAACCCTGGAGCATACTTAACTCCTCTTTGGGGACAAAAAGATAATGGAATTAAAGAAACTGAGTTGTCTTAGGAGGCTGGGACAGGAGAGTAAGTGTCAGGCTAGCCTGGCCTATTCAGCAAGACCCCTTTCCAAAAAACTCTAATAATCCAGGTGCAGTGGCACATCCTTATAATCCCAGAATTTGGGAGGTGGATGCAGGAGGACCAAGAGTTCAGGACTATTCTCATATAATTCAGCTATATGAGCATTTGTCTCAAAAAAAAAAAAAAAACAAAAACAATAAAAGAGCTCATTAAAGGAGTGGTGGTGCACACCTTTAATTCCAGCACTCAGGAGGCAGAGGAAGATGGATCTCTGTGAGTTCAAGGCCAGCCTGGTCTACAAAGTGACCTCCAGGACAGCTGGGACTAAAGGGAGACCCTGTCTCAAAAAGACAAAAAAGAAAAAAGAGCTCATGACTCATAAAATGTATGTGCACTCATCAAACAATACAAAAATGACTGTGGTACACAAAACCAGGCCACTCCTACAGCCTCTTCAAAGGTGTCTGGAGGAAGAACAGAATAAAGCAGGAGCTTTTCTGGGCTTTTAGAGTCCATGCATGCCTACATAAATGGACAGATGAATGAACAGAAATCTCTCCTTCAAACACCCCTAAAACAGAATTCCTAGCAATGGCTCCAACTCACACAAGGGCTTGGATTCAGTCCCTTAAAACCCTCCTCCTTTCACAAAAGAAGAAGATTCAAGTTCACTGGGTAGACTGAGTGGGCCCTCCAAAGCACGGCAACTACCTGACACTAAGGGTTTTCCATGGTTTCTTAGGTTTAGAACACTGAAAGCATGGTCACAGAGCATTTAATATGCAAAACTTGCCTGCTGCTGCTCACATATTACCTCTACTATAGTACAGCCTCCAACAGCCAGGGCCAAGTAGCTGCACTGGGAGCTACTACCTCTTCATGATATACACACTTCAGGTATTTGGCTGTCCTATAAGGGAAAGCTCCTGCTTTATGTTCCTTCTCTTCTGTCCTTCAAAGAGGCTGTCTAACAAAGTCCTGCTGAGAAAAGATCACTGACTGTTGTTAGGTTTCCCAAAGCGGAGAGGAAGGCTGAGTCAGTCCGAATTAACAGGGGGCAGGCTTTATTCAGGGAAAGAAAGGGAAATGCCAAAGGAAGGTCATGAGCCCTTGGGGGAACCCATGAGGGGTGAAAGGAATGAAGAGTGAAGGAAGTAAAAGGGCGTGCAGAGTGAAAGTGGAAGGGAGCGAAGGAAAACTTGGGGAGTGAAAGGCCCAGGGAGACTCGCCTCCAGGGTGGGCTAAGGATCTCTTAAAGGGCAAGGGAGAGGAGAGGGTGAGGTGTTAAGGGTGGGCAATTAAGCCAGGTGGAAACCCTGGAGATGAAACTTGAATCCAATGATCTCTTTGGGATTACATGTTAATCTCCTCTGGTGTCTTGCATAGGGTTTCTTCTCCAACTTTCATGAAAAAATTTTTTAAGCTGGGCATGGTGACAAATGCCTTTAATCCCAGCACTTGGGAGGCAGAAGCAGGCAGATCTTTGTGAGTTCAAGGCCAGCCTGGTCTACAAGGGAGACCCTGTCACTCACAAATACACAACAAAAAACCCCAAACTCCCCAAATAACAACAAAGTGAAGTGTTTACTTCAATAAGCATATATACTAAAACTTAAATGAGAGAGAGAGAGAGAGAGAGAGAGAGAGAAAGAGAGAGAGATTTAGAGAGAGAGAGAGAGAGAGAGAACACAGTAACTTTTCCTAGGCTTAGGGAAAATATTATGCAATTTATCTTAGTCTCTATGGTTACTCCTAGCAAATTATCCCAGCCTCTGATCTGGAAAAAGTGGCAGAGAAGATGGCTTTATGAATCCCAACTTTACATTCCTAGATACCACATGGTTTGCTAGCACTGAAAGGTTACCAACTAGAAATACTGGCAGTATAAAACAAACAACCCTCCCCCAAAACAATAGATAGGCCTATCTTCTTTTATGTGTCTCACCACATGTACTTTGAGGAAGCAGTCTAAATTGATATGCAAACTTTAATAACAATTCCCACAAAACTTTATAGAACAAATTTGCAATTAACACTATTAAGATTTGCCTAAAGATGAAAATAAGCTGCGTTATTTCCTGGAATGAAATGGACCCAAAGATGCACGCACACATGTACACCTCCCCTAATCTAAATTTATAATATCTTACAGCTTTTAATATATATATTTAATTTTTATTTATTTATTCTTGTATGTGTATGAATGTACTGTCTGCATGTAGGTTTGTGCACCCATGTCGTGCAATGCCGCGAAGGTCAGAAGAGGGTCTCGGATTCCCCTGGAACTGGAGTTAAAGACGGTTCTCAGCCGCCATGTGGGTGCTGGGGATTGAACCTGGGTCCTCTGCAAGAGCAGTCGGTGCTCTTAACCAATAGGGCATCTCTCCAGCCCCATCTTACAGCTTTTTAAATTTAGCTTGGTTGTCTAGATTTAGTCCAATTTCTGAGATACTGCATTTAATTCCTAGCAATTCTGCAAAAAATGTATGAAATGCCTGTCATAAAGGCTTACCTTTAAGAGATATTCATTCATATTCATATTCTCATTCCCCCTCCTCTCCCTCCCTCCCTCCCCTCCCCCCCTCTCTCCTTAAAGTCCAGTACTACCAAATGCCAAAGTCTCTCAACATTTCATTTTTTCTGCATAGTGACTTCCAAATAAGTGTTTTGTTTGTTTGTTTTCATTTTGTTGTTGTTTAGACCGGGCTGGCCTTGAATCTTAAAGAGATCATATGCATCTACCTCTCAAGTGCTGGAATTCCACTATGCCCTGCCAAACTAGTTTTTGATTAGTCCCAATACAATGGGATTATTGAGAATACCATTTTGAAGATTTCCTTTGCTACTTACAAAGTGTAGATATATAGAGTCTTACTAAAGTAAGCAAATTGTCTTTCAATATTTGGAAATAAGAGTCTGCTTCAGAATTGTTCATAACACATACACACACATTTATATTTTTAGGCAGTCTCTGTAACCCAAGCAGGCCCTAAACTTGTAGCAAACCTCCTTCCTCAGGTTCCCAAGTGCTTGGATTAGAGCCACAAGCCTGGCTGCTTCAGGGGGAAAAAAAAATCCATCCATCCATCAATCCATCCATCCATCCATCCATCCATCCATCCATCCATCCATCCATCCATCCATCAAAAACAGATGGATATATTGAAGCATTTTGAATGTTGATTCAGAAGGCACTAGCCTGGACACCCTTATCAATGAACTCAGGTCTAAGAGTCAGCAACTAGATAGGAAACAAGACACGGCCTCAATGGGTATACTCTATGTTGACTCCTACTACATCAAAATGACAAAATGTCCTGCTAAATCCCATTACACTTCCCAGAAGCTGTATTTCTGAGGGAGGAACTTTATGGTGACTCATTCAGCTGTGGCCATGGGTGTCAGTCAGGCCAACAACTCCATCTACTAATTTATTGTCACTTACTGTAGAATTTGCTATTGACCATTCTGAAAAGACATGGGGACTAAACCAAGCCAAGAGTACACCTTGCTACAAAGCTGAATAAACAAAGCGAGGTTAGGAAATGAGACCAAACTTTAGATCAAAGAGGGCTAGAGAGATGGCTCAGCAGTTAAGAGCACTAGCTGCTCTTTCAGAGGTTTTAGTTCTTAGCACCCACATGAACAACCACCTGTAACTCCAGTTCCAGGGGATTCGATGCCCTCTTCTGAGCACTGTGGGCATTAGACAACATAGGTGGACTTACATCCAAGCAGGCAATACACTCATACACACAAAATAAAAAATCTCATCATAGCTGGGCGTAGTGGCACACACCTTTAATCCCAGCACTTGGAAGGCAGAGGCAGGCGGATCTCTGTGAGTTCAAGGCCAGCCTGGTCTACATAGTGAGTTCCAGGACAGCTGGGGCTGCAGGGAGACCCTGTCTCAAAACAAAAACAAAAACAAAACAAAAACCCAAAAAAACCCCAAAACTCATCATAGGAAAGTCAATACTCAGTTCTAATTATATATATGTATAATAATCAATTTTCCCTCTCTTGTCTGTCTTATAAAAGACCAGACTCAACAAGAAGAAATAACATTCAGTGAGTTTAGTGGGGGCTGTTTATTAAATCTTCAAGTTTCAACATCAACAGTTAGTTCATTTTTCTATGGTATAGTGTACGTTGTTCTCCTCCCCTCCCTGCCTGCCCTGGTGCTGGGAAGTAAACCAGGGGCCTTACACATACTAGGGAAGTAAGTCTACCACTGAGCTACATCCCCAGCCTCATATGGTGTTTTGGTGTGAAAACGTTAACTCCCCATACTATGATTTCCCCAAAAGATTTATTTTTGCTCCATACCTGCATGAACACCTTTCCAATGACCACATCATCGTCATCTTTGAAAACCGTGCTGAAGACTACCGTGACTCTGTCTTTTTTAGATTCAACATACCTGAGGGACACAAAACAGAGGAGGGTAATTACAGCATCAGAATAGGATTTGGTTAGTAACTTCAACCTGCAAATGAAGTGCAAGGGCAAAGTCTGTGAATCAATAAAACGAGGGTGTGCCAAGAGATACTGGCAGCCAAGGATGTCAGGGTAAGAAACGCATTCCCGAGGAGGAAGTGGAATTACCAAAAGCGTATTTTATTACCTTCTATGTAAGGTATGGCACAGAGTCTAAAGTCAGTGATTCTTAGAATGTCACTTATAAATTTTTTTTTTTTTTGGTGGGTCTTTTTGAGACAGGGTCTCCCTATAGTCCTGGCTGGCCTGGAACTCGCTGTGTAGACTAGGCTTCAACTTACAGAGAAACTCAGAAAAGTGGTGCCTTAAAGCAAAACATCCAATTTTCTTCTGGTAATTCTGGGAGCTTGGAGAAGTGGTGTATTTTTTCCTTATCATTTACATTTTATGAGAAAGCATTTTGAAAGGATCCCTACAACAGTTTGACCACACAGTATTTCTTTTAAGTGCCATGCCAGTGGGACAGCTACACTCAGGCTTTAGGAGCAAAGTCCATACTCACATGGTTTCATCATCCCTATAATGGATAACCGCCCTGTTCTCTCCTTCCTTGCCCTCTTCTTGGAATTGAAAGTATTTCTCAAAGACAGAGGCAAAACAATTTCGCTTTAACATGCCAGCCTGATGCACAATAGAATCCTTGGATGCAGGCAGATTTTCAAGGTCATATAGCAAAGAAACATTGTATCCTGGAGGAGGAAAAAACACCCAGAAGTTATATTACAAACAAATCAACAATAAACAACAAACCAAGCTCATTTCTCCCAAGTGAACAAGAGGCAATTTCTCAACTTTATCTCTTATGGCAAAATAAAAATTGATTCTTATAAAGTTCCTATAAATATTTATATAGCTAATTAACAAATCCTAAGCATTATAAAAAAAGGATTATGTAATGGGAACTCTGATTAGTTTTCTAATCAGAGTTCCCATTACATAATCCTTTTTTTATAATGCTGTGACAGCATACTATGACACCATACTGTACAAGTCATATATTTTTCTCTAGTATAAAAATCGTGGTCAGGGGGCTGAAGAGATGGCTCAGTGGTTGAGAGCACTGGTTTCAAAGGACCTAGGTTCAGTCTGCGGCACCCATATGACTTTTAACGCCCTCTTCTGGCTTCTACTGGCACTGTATGCTGAGTGGACTGACAAAATACTCATACAATAAAAATAAATTCTAAAAAATTAAAAAATATATGGTAAACAGCCCAAGCTTTCTTTCTTAATTTTAAGAATGTATTTATTTTTATTCTATGGGTATGAGTGTTTTGCCTGCTGTATATAAGCATACTGTGTACGTAACATGAACAAAGTGCCTGTGGAGGCCAGAAGAGGGCGTCAGAGCCTCTGGAACTGGAGTTAAAGACCACTATTAGTGCCCATGTGGGTGCTAGGCACTGAACCTAGGTTCTCTGCAAGAGTAGTGTTCTTAACTGCTGAGCCACCTCCCAGCCCCTAGGTCAGAAACTTTCTAACAATAAAATATGGCTCTGTAATTGTCAGTGTGAACCCTTTGTAGGGTAGAAAAACCTGTGTTCTCACATATTTACTTTCTATATGTATACACTGTAAAATTTTCAGTGTTCTATTTCATTTTGATCCCCAAGCCTTTTTTTTTTTTGGACAAAGTAAGGATAAGTTTATTCTCATTTAGAAAAGAAAGGTCTAGAGAGCAATAACCTGTTGAATGCAGCACAATATACATGTGTAAGAATTTCTATTTTAGGCTGGGTGTGGTGGCAAATGCCTTTAATTCCAGCAGAAGCAGGTGGATCTATGTAAGTTCAAGGACAGCCTGGTCTACATACCAAGTTCTAAGCAGGCTTGGGCCACAAGTGGACCCTGTCTCAAAAGACAAAACACCAGGGGCTAGAGACATGGCTCAGCGTTTAAGAGTGCCGATTGCTCTTGCAGAGGACCCGGGTTTGATTCCCAGCACCCACATGGTGGCTGAGGACCATCTTTAACTCCAGTTCCAGGGGAATTTGACACCCTCTTCTGACCTCCTCAGCATTGCACAACACGGGTGCACAGACCTACATGCAGACAGTACATTCATACACATACCAAAAAAAAAAAAAAGAATGCATACTGCTTTTCCAGAGGTCCTGAGTTCTGTTCTAGCACCTGAACTAGGTGTTTTGAGTTACAGGACAGCCTATGCTACTTAATGAGACTATTCTAAAACTATACAGAATTTATGGAATTGATCACTAATAAATGGAGAATAAGAATTAGAAATTAAGCCTGCTGACCACTAGACTATTCTGCCTCTTGATGTGTTGCCTATAAATTTCTGGAACGTTATACAATTAAGTGATTAGTAGTGCTCAAAGGAATATCTATATACCCAATGAGGATTATTAATAGTACATAAGATAATTCTAAATGCTACCAGAACACATTTCAAACCTGTTATTTCCTTACTTTTCACCAACATTATTTCCAAAGCCTTTTTGTTTTTGTTTTTGAGACAGGGTCTCCCTATAGCCCCAGCTGTCCTGGAACTCACTCTGTAGACCAGGCTGTCCTTGAACTCAGTTCCACCTGCCTCTGCCTCCCAAGTGCTAGGATTAAAGGCATGAGCCACTACACACGTCTTAAAAACGGTTCCTAGCCGCCATGTGGGTGCTGGGAATCGAACCTGGGTCCTCTGAAAGAGTAGTTGGTGCTCTTAACCACTGAGCCATCTCTATACACCATCGAGGATCATTAATAGTAGGTAGAAATAATTCTAAACTCTACCAGAACACATCTCAAACCTATTATTTCCTTACTTTCCACCAATGTTATTTCCAAAGCCCCCCTCCTTTTTTTTGTCTTTTTGAGACAGGGTTGGAGAGATAGCCTAGCCCCTGGTGTTTTGTCTTTTGAGACAGGGTCCACTTGTGGCCCCAGCCTGCTTAGAACTTGGTATGTAGACCAGGCTGTCCTTGAACTTACATAGATCCACCTGCTTCTGCTGGAATTAAAGGCATTTGCCACCACACCTCCCCCTGTCCCCAGCTGGCCTTGAACTCACAGATCTGCCTGCCTTGACCTCCTGAGTACTAGGATTAAAGGCATGAACCACCGCGCCCAGCTTCCAAAGCCTTTCTTTTACTATCTTCTTTGAGAACATATGCTGTTTAAATTTTTGTGCTTAGCACATTTTTTCATGCTAATATTAAAAATCACTATTCAGGTTTGGGGTACCTGAAAACCAGATAGACAAAAATGTATGACTTTGTATATTTTGATATGAACTAAACTGAGGATCAAAAGACTGGAGGTCGGTGAGATACACGGCTCAGTGGGTAAATTGCTTCCTATGTAATCAACGACCTAAGTTCGATTCCTGGAACCCAGGTGGAAGGACAGAAGTGACTCCACAAAGTTGTCCTCTAACCTTCATAGATGTCCTGTGGTATGAATTCCACATCATAAATACACACAATAATATTTTAGGGAAAAAAATTTGGGGGGTGCTTTAGAGACAGGGTCTCCCTGAAGCCCCAGCTGGTCAGGGTCTGTCTGTCTGTCTCTCTCTCTCTATATATATATACTTTTTTTTAAAAAAGATTTTATTTTTATTTTATGTGTATGTTCTGCCTCATGTAAGTGCACCACATGCCTGAGGCCCACAGAGAGAAGAGGGTACTGGATCCCCTGGAATGGGAGTTAAGGACAGGTGTTAGGTGCCATGTGGGTGCTGGGACCTGAATCTGAGTCCTCTGGGTCCTCAGTATGTGTTAACTGCTGAGCCCTCTCTTTAGCTCCCGCCATATTTTTTTGAAATAGGGTCTCTCTCTAGGACCTAGAGCTCACCAATTAGGCTAGATGCAATACTAAGCAAGCTCTGGGGACCAGCCTGTCTTCACCTCCCCAGCAATGAGATTACAAGCATGCATTATTTTTACGTGGGTGCTGAGGATAAAAAAACACTCAAGTCCTCATGGTTTTCAAGCTAGCACCAACTGAACTATCTTCCCAGTCCCTTAAGAGCTTTTTAATCACTGTGATCAGACAAATGTGGCTCCTCTAGATAAAAGATTAAGAATAATTTACAGCCCCATCAAGACAGTGTTAATAGTGACCTATGTATCAATTCCGTAACCCTTTGTGTACCACACTGGACAAGGCAGAGCCTCCTTAATGCTTACTTTTTTTTTTTTAACTTTATTTATTTTTATATGTGTATGAATGTACTGTCTGCATGTCGGTTTGTGCACCCGTGTCGTGCAATGCCGCGGAGGTCAGAAGAAGGTCTCGGATTCCCCTGGAACTGGAGTTCTCCTGGAATTGGAGTTACAGATGGTTCTTAGCCGCCATGTGGGTGCTGGGGATCGAACCCGGGTCCTCTGCAAGAGCAGTCGGTGCTCTTAACCGCTAGGCTATCTCTCCAGCCCAATGCTTACTTTTATAGAGGGAGCTGACTTGGGGAAATGGGCTCCTGCAGAACTATTTACAAAATGTGTATTTAGATCTGGCTGTAAAAAGCTTGAAACAAACAGGACACATCTCTTTCATGTCATTCCATAGCTGCTCACAGTACCACATACCTGATTCTGGGTTTACCAAGAAACTCCCGTATACTCTCTTTAATAACTAGAAAATTAAAGAAAAAAAAAGTTAATCCAAAGTTCAAGATATTTTCATTATTTCTTGAAGTGCATAGTACTTGCTAAGCTCTTTCTAAACTAGTACCCCCCCCCATGGGGGACAGCAATTTATTGGAGAATAAACCACTGGACTGCCTCCACCAGATCAGAAAGAATTGCAACCGGCAGCAGCAATCAGGCAGCCTTTATAGGAAGTTAGGGCTTGCATAAGTTTCCATGACTTATAGGCTGAGGGTTAGCTCAGGATTGGTTGGTCTCCTGGTAAGAAGCCCAGACCCTCCATTTTAGAATACTGGGAGGAGCTGCACCACCATTTTAGGAGTCTATTGGCAACCTAACATTCCAGCCTTTTGTTGATAAGGGGCAATGGTGGTCTTTCTTTAACTGCTTCCTGCTGGACAGAGACACTGGCAAAGAGGAGTGGTCTCAAAAGGCCAGAACATTGATCTGAAGTGCGAGGGTCGAGTGGGCAGGCAATGATAGAAGACCTGAGGGAATTCGGTTTAAGAGCATCTGGTTCACTGACTATTGGGTCATCTTAATTTTGTCCTGAACTCTGTCAGAGAGCGAATGGGACAGAAAAAAGTAGTTGAGAAAATGGACCTGGGTCAAATGTGAATGGCAGGAGCTGGCAGAGGTTCCTGGACAGCAGTTTGGTTTGGGAGGAGAAACTGGGTTTCAGCACCACATGAAGAAAAGGAGCACAGCGAAGACCACTAACCAAGACAACTCCATGGGGAATAAACCTGCTGGACTGCATCCCACTGGGATCAGAGAGCAGTCCTAAGCCAGTATTTTTAACCTTCATTTGGTGAGTGGGAAAGTAGAGGGAGGAGTGAATTTAAGCAACAAGTTCTCTCAGAGAACTGGATTACAATCTAGTTGGGCTGTCTCTCAAAAACTTGACCACAAGCCTCACACATTTCGCTTCAGATCCTACACTACAATTCACTACATATACTACACTACACTTCATCTTTCGTTTTCGAGAAAAGCACAAGGGATCCAAGGAAGACAATAGGTCATGTTTAATTATGAACTAAACAAGCCAAGGCCCTAACCCAGGTGAATGAAGAAGAAAAAATTGGATTTCTGGGAGCTGACTTTTTTTAGCATGTTAAATCTTACATGATTTGAAACAACTTAGCTCATATCAGGCTTTTAAGGCAAAGAACAATGGGTAACAGAATCTCACAGAATCTCAGTCAGCTTCAATACAAGTGTGTCCACAGAATGGGCATTCTACCTACCTGGATTTCCCCCAAATGAACAAACTACAGTCTACTTTCTAATTTTTAGAAGTAGATAACAAAAGCCCCTTTATACTTTCCTATGTTTTCTCTGCCAGTATGACTGCTTTGCTTAGTTGAATTTGCTCCTTAACTGACATGGTTTACGAAACAGACCTGTTATTTAGGAAGGAACAAAGCTGACTTAAGTGTATTTATAAGCGACATATTAAACAGTGGAAAGGAAGGCAAAAACAAAAGTACAAAGTAAAATTACTAACAATCTAATATTAATCCAGTGCCTAGCCAACTATGGTCAACAAACAGCCAGATTATAAATATGGGCCTCGGTATGGTAGTACATGGCTGTAATCCCAGTACTAAGGCTGGTCCAGGAGGGTCTCAAGTGTGAGGTCAGCCTGGGTTATGTAGGAGACTGTCTCAAAGACAAAAGAAAAATCCCAAACCCCTATAAATAAAATAAAAACCTGCCTCCCTAAAACCCCATATACCTGGCTCATTTACTATAACCTTCACTAAAAACTGATAATGGGGGGGGGGAAGAGTGTCGTGTCATCACTATTCCATATAAGCTAAAAAATGAGGTCAACACACTAAAACTCATAAGTATAGTAAAATATATGGCTTTTCTTTTTCTTTTTTCTTCCCCCTCAGAGACAAGATCTCATGTAGCCCAGGCTGGCCTGGAACCCACTATGTAGTTAAAGACCTTGAATTCCTGATCCTGCTACCTCTCTCTCTCTCTCACAGTCAAGGATTACAGGCACATGCCCAGAAAGATACAGGTTTTGGCTATAGGTATCCAATCAATTTCTAGCACTCCCTCAGTGTAAATACTCCTTTAATTTTTTGAAGTATTATAAAGAATACTTAATCTATGCTGTTATCAAATTAAAAATGCCAAATGGGAGCTTTTATCTTGATGGTAAGTGTGCTGGATAGCTTTACTGGCAACTTGACACAAATGGGATAAGAGAGCCTCAATTGGGGAATTTCCTTCATCGGACTGGCCTGTGGCCACGTCTTTGGAGTATTATCTTGATTGTTGAGTGATGTAGGAGGGCCCAGCCCACTATGGGCGGTGCTACCCCTGGGTAGGTGGTTCAGTATTGTATAAGAAAGCAGGCTGACATGGGCCAGGGGAGCAAGCCAGTAAGCAGCATTCCTCCATGGCCTGTGTATCAGTTTCTGTCTCTAGGTTCCTGCCCTGAGTTCCTATGGTGGGCCCCCTCAGTGATGAACTGTAACCTAGGAGATGTGAGCCAAATAAATCCCCCCCCCCCAGTTCGAATTGGTCAGTGTTTTGTCATAGTAACTGAAAGGAAACTAGAACAGTAAGAGTTACACATGCTTGTTTAAGGAATTTCAGTAGCCAGAGAAAATATAGGTAGTGCTAGGGTCTAGCTCCATGAGAGCAGCCCCTGTCTGGTTTACTGCTGTGTTTTCAAGGCCAGATAACACCTATACACAGAGACGCACAATAACTGTCTAAAGATATATGAGTGCTCATCCCATGTTCAATGAACTCTCTAGACAGCATTAAAATAAAACCGACCAGCCAGGCTTGGTGGCTCATGCCTTTAATCCTAGCACTTGGGAGGCAGAGGCAGGCGGATCTTTGTGAGTTCAAGGCCAGCCTGGTCTACAAAGTGAGTTCCAGGACAGCTGGGGCTACAGGGAGACCCTGTCTCAAAAAGACCAAAAATAAATAAATAAAACCTACCAATAAACTATGTTTAATGTTCCATTTGAAAATAACAATAGAAGAGTAAGGTTTTTCATCCCAACCCATTCACTTTTTGGTGGTGCTAGAGATTAAATCCAGGGTTTTATGCATGCTAAAACTTCACCACTGAGCCAACCTCCCATGAGCACCCATCTTAAAATTTTCTTGGAAATACCTTCAATTATGGCCTGAGAATTAGTTCATTGAATAATTTTCTAATATTCCATATACTTGTTTGATGATTTTAGAAATTCTTAATCTACAAAATTTGGATAACAGTGTGCATCCCAAAGAATGACTTCATGATCATATTTGTTTACACAAAGGGAAAAGTAATGCCACATGTGGTTCCTAGTTGGTGATCATACAGCAAAGTGATCTTTTTTTTTACAGAAGAGTAACTAAAGGGAAGGGATCAAGGTCAGAGTTGGTTGGTGGCACATAATTTTGACCTTCTATGTCTCATATACCACTTCTCCTAAGGAGTCTGGAGGAAAAAAGGAACAGGCATATCCCCAAGAATATTTTTTAAAATTTTACTTATTTTTTATATGTATGAATGTACTATCTGCATGCAGGTTTGTTTGTGCACCCGCTGTCGTGCAATCCCCAAGAATTTTTTTTTTCTTTGGTCTTTTTGAGACAGGGTCTCCCTGTAGCCTCAGCTGTCCTGGAACTCACTCTGTAGACCAGGCTGGCCTTGAACTCACAAAGATCCACCTGCCTCTGCCTCCCGAGTGCTAGGATTAAAGGCATGCGCCACTGGGCTGGAGGGATGGCCTAGCGGTTAAGAGCGACGACCGCTCTTGCAGAGGACCCGGGTTCGATCCCCAGCACCCACATGGCGGCTGAGAACCGTCTGTGACTCCGGTTCCAGGAGAACTCCAGTTCCAGGGGAATCCGAGACCGTCTTCTGACCTCCGCGGCATCGCACGACACGGGTGCGCAGACCTGCATGCAGACAATACATTCATACACATAAAAATAAAGGGTTGGAGAGATGGGCTAGCGGTTCAGAGCACCGACGCTCNTTGCCTGCTGCTGCTCACATATTACCTCTACTATAGTACAGCCTCCAACAGCCAGGGCCAAGTAGCTGCACTGGGAGCTACTACCTCTTCATGATATACACACTTCAGGTATTTGGCTGTCCTATAAGGGAAAGCTCCTGCTTTATGTTCCTTCTCTTCTGTCCTTCAAAGAGGCTGTCTAACAAAGTCCTGCTGAGAAAAGATCACTGACTGTTGTTAGGTTTCCCAAAGCGGAGAGGAAGGCTGAGTCAAGTCCGAAATTAAAGGGGGCAGGCTTAATTCAGGGAAAGAGAAGGGAAATGCCAAAGGAAGGTCATGAGCCCTTGGGGGAACCCATGAGGGGTGAAAGGAATGAAGAGTGAAGGAAGTAAAAGGGCGTGCAGAGTGAAAGGGAAGGGGAGCGAAGGAAAACTTGGGGAGTGAAAGGCCCAGGGAACTCGCCGTCCAGGGTGGGCTAAGGGGGGGATCTCTTAAAGGGCAAGGGACGAGGAGATGGTGAGGTGTTAAGTTGGCAATTAAGCCAGGTGGAAAACCCTGGAGATGAAACTTGAATCCAATGATCTCTTTGGGATTACATGTTAATCTCCTCTGGTGTCTTGCATAGGGTTTCTTCTCCAACTTTCATGAAAAATTTTTAAGCTGGGCATGGTGACAAAAAAAAAATGCCTTTAATCCCAGCACTTGGAGGCAGAAGCAGCAGATCTTTGTGAGTTTCAAGGCCAGCCTGGTACTACAAAGGGAGACCCTGCACTCACAAATACACAACAAAAAACCCCAAACTCCCCAAATAACAACAAAGTGAAGTGTTTACTTCAATAAGCATATATACTAAAACTTAAAATGCAGAGAGAGAGAGAGAGAGAGAGAGAGAGAAAGAGAGAGAGAGAGAGAGGAGAGAACACAGTAACTTTTCCTAGGCTTAGGGAAAATATTATGCAATTTATCTTAGTCTCTATGGTTACTCCTAGCAAATTATCCCAGCCTCTGATCTGGAAAAAGTGGCAGAGAAGATGGCTTTATGAATCCCAACTTTACATTCCTAGATACCACATGGTTTGCTAGCACTGAAAGGTTACCAAATTCCGAAATATGGCAGTATTATAAACAAACAACCCCCCCCAATAACAATAGATAGGCCTATCTTCTTTTATGTGTCTCACCACATGTACTTTGAGGAAGCAGTCTAAATTGATATGCAAACTTTAATAACAATTCCCACAAAACTTTATAGAACAAATTTGCAATTAACACTATTAAGATTTGCCTAAAGATGAAAATAAGCTGCGTTATTTCCTGGAATGAAATGGACCCAAAGATGCACGCACACATGTACACCTCCCCTAATCTAAATTTATAATATCTTACAGCTTTTAATATATATATAATGTTAATTTTTATTTAATTTATTTCTTGTTGTTGTATTGAATTGTACTGTCTTGCATGTAGGTTTGTGCACCCATACATGATGTCGTGCAATGGCCGCGAAGTCAGAAGAGGTTCTCGGATTCCCCTCTGGAAACTGGAAGTTAAAGACGGATTTCTCAGCCGCCATGTGGGTGCTGGGGATTGACCTGGGTCCTCTGCAAGAGCAGTCGGTGCTCCATTACCAATAGTGGGCATCTTCTCCCAGCCCCATCTACATGCTTTTAATTTAGCTTGGTTGTCTAGATTTAGTCCAATTTCTGAGATACTGGCATTTAATTCCTAGCAATTCTGCAAAAAATGTATGAAATGCCTGTCATAAAGGCTTACCTTTAAGAGATATTCATTCATATTCAATATTCTCATTCCCCTCCTCTCCCCTCACTCCCTTCCCTCCCCCCCCTCCTCTCCTTTAAAGTCCAGTACTACCAAATGCCAAAGTCTCTCAACATTTCATTTTTTCTGCATAGTGGACTTCCAAATAAGGTTTTGTTTGTTTGTTTCATATTTTGTTGTTGTTAGACCGGGCTGTGCCTAATCTTAAAGAGATATATGCATCTACCCTCTCAAGTTGCTGGAATTCCACTATGCCCTGCCAAACTAGTTTTTGATTAGTCCCAATACAAAGGGATTATTGAGAATACCATTTTGAAGATTTCCTTTGCTACTTACAAAGTGTAGATATATAGAGTCTTACTAAAGTAAGCAAATTGTCTTTCAATGATTTGGAAATAAGAGTCTGCTTCAGAATTGTTCATTACACATACCACACAATTTAATTTTTTAGGCCGTCCTGTTAACCCAAGCAGGGCCCTAACTTGTAGCAAAACCTTCCTTCCTCAGGTTTCCAAGTGCTTGGATTAGAGCCACAAGCCTGGCTGCTTCAGGGGGAAAAAAAAATCACATCCATCCATCATCCATCCATCCATCCATCATCCAATCCATCCATCCATCCATCATCAAAAACAGTGGATATATTAAGCATTTTGAATGTTATCAGAAGGCACTAGCCTGGACACCCTTATCAATGAACTCAGGTCTAAGAGTCAGCAACTAGATAGGAAACAAGACACGGCCTCAATGGGTATACTCTATGTTGACTCCTACTACATCAAAATGACAAAATGTCCTGCTAAATCCCATTACACTTCCCAGAAGCTGTATTTCTGAGGGAGGAACTTTATGGTGACTCATTCAGCTGTGGCCATGGGTGTCAGTCAGGCCAACAACTCCATCTACTAATTTATTGTCACTTACTGTAGAATTTGCTATTGACCATTCTGAAAAGACATGGGGACTAAACCAAGCCAAGAGTACACCTTGCTACAAAGCTGAATAAACAAAGCGAGGTTAGGAAATGAGACCAAACTTTAGATCAAGAGGGCTAGAGAGATGGCTCAGCAGTTAAGAGCACTAGCTGCTCTTTCCAGAGGTCTGGGTTTAGTTCTAGAACCAACATGGGCTACGACCACCTGTAACTCCAGTTCCAGGGGATTCGATGCCCTCTTCTGAGCACTGTGGGCATTAGACAACATAGGTGGACTCCCCCCACCCCCCCCTACATCCAAGCAGGCAATACACTCATACACAAAAATAAAAAAATAAAAAAATTAAAAAATGCCGCGTAGTTGCCTTTAATCCCAGCACCTGGAAGCAGAGCGGCGGATCTCTGTGAGTTCAAGCCAGCTGGTCTACCATAGTGAAGTTCAGGACAGCTTGGGGGCTGCAGGGAGACCCTGTCTCAAAACAAAACAAAAACCCAACAAACAAAAACCAAAAAAACAAAAACAAAGGAAAAGTCAAACCAAAAAAAAAAGTTCTAATTATATATATGTAAATAATCAATTTTCCCTCTCTTGTCTGTCTTATAAAAGACCAGACTCAACAAGAAGAAATAACATTCAGTGAGTTTAGTGGGGGCTGTTTATTAAATCTTCAAGTTTCAACATCAACAGTTAGTTCATTTTTCTATGGTATAGTGTACGTGTTCTCCTCCCCTCCCTGCCTGCCCTGGTGCTGGGAAGTAAACCAGGGTCCTACATACTAGGAAGTAAGTCTTACCACTGGGCTACATCCCCAGCCTCTAATGGTGTTTGTGGTGTGAAAACGTTAACTCCCCATACTATGATTTCCCCAAAAGATTTATTTTTGCTCCATACCTGCATGAACACCTTTCCAATGACCACATCATCGTCATCTTTGAAAACCGTGCTGAAGACTACCGTGACTCTGTCTTTTTTAGATTCAACATACCTGAGGGACACAAAACAGAGGAGGGTAATTACAGCATCAGAATAGGATTTGGTTAGTAACTTCAACCTGCAAATGAAGTGCAAGGGCAAAGTCTGTGAATCAATAAAACGAGGGTGTGCCAAGAGATACTGGCAGCCAAGGATGTCAGGGTAAGAAACGCATTCCCGAGGAGGAAGTGGAATTACCAAAAGCGTATTTTATTACCTTCTATGTAAGGTATGGCACAGAGTCTAAAGTCAGTGATTCTTAGAATGTCCACTTAGTAAAGTTTTTTTTTTTTTTGGTGGGTCTTTTTGAGAACGGGTCTCCCTATAGTCCGGCTGGCCTGGGAACTCGCTGGTAGACTAGCTTCAACTTACAAGAACGAAACTCAGAAAAGTGGTGCCTTAAAGCAAAACATCCAATTTTCTTCTGGTAATTCTGGGAGCTTGGAGAAGTGGTGTATTTTTTCCTTATCATTTACATTTTATGAGAAAGCATTTTGAAAGGATCCCTACAACAGTTTGACCACACAGTATTTCTTTTAAGTGCCATGCCAGTGGGACAGCTACACTCAGGCTTTAGGAGCAAAGTCCATACTCACATGGTTTCATCATCCCTATAATGGATAACCGCCCTGTTCTCTCCTTCCCTTTTGCCTCTTCCTTCTTGAATTGAAAGTATTCTCAAAGCCAGAGTGCAAAACAATTTTCGCTTTACAATGGCCAGCCTGATGCTACATAGAATCCTTGGATGCAGGCAGATTTTCCAAGGTCTTATAGCAAAGAAACATTGTATCCTGGAGGAGGAAAAAACACCCAGAAGTTATATTCAACAAATCAACAATTAAACAACAAACCAAGCTATTTCTTCTCCAAGTGAACAAGAGGTCAATTTCCAACTTTATCTCTTATGGCAAAATAAAAAATTGATTCTTATAAAGTTCTATAAATTTATTTATATAGCTAATTAACAAATCCTAAGCATTATAAAAAAAGGATATGTTAATGGGAACTCTGATTTAGAAATCTAATCAGGTTTCCCATTACATAATCCTTTTTTATAATTGCTGTGACAGCATACTATGACACCATCTGTACAAGTGCATATAGTTTCTCTAGTATAAAAATCGTGGTCAGGGGGCTGAAGAGGATGGCTCAGTTGGTTGAGAGCACTGGTTTCAAAGGACCTAGGTTCAGTCATGCGGCACCATAATGATTTTAAAAACGCCCTCTTCTGGGCTTTTCTACTGGCACTGTATGCTGAGTGGACTGACAAAATACTTCATACAAATAAAAATAAATTCTAACAAATTAAAAATATATGGTTAAACAGCCCAAGCTTTCTTTCTTAATTTTGAAGAATGTATTTATTCTTTATCTATGGTATGAGTGTTTTGCCCTGCTGTATATAAGCACTATGGTACGTAACATGAACAAAGTGCCTGTGGAGCGCAGAAAGGGCGTCAGAGCCTCTGGAACTGGAGTATAAAGACACCTATCGTTAATGCCCATTGGTGTGACTAGGCAAACTCAACCTACGGTTCTCTGCAGAGTAGTGTTCTTAACTGCTGAGCCACCTCCCAGCCCTAGGTCAGAAACTTTCTAACAATAAAATATGGCTCTGTAATTGTCAGTGTGAACCCTTTGTAGGGTAGAAAAACCTGTGTTCTCACATATTTACTTTCTATATGTATACACTGTAAAATTTTCAGTGTTCTTTTCTTTTTGGATCCAAGCCTTTTTTTTTTTTTTGGACTAAAGTAAGGATAATTTATTCTCATTTAGAAACGAAAAGGTCTAGAGAGCAATAACCTGTTGAATGCAGCACAATATACATGGTAAGAATTTTATTTTGGCTGGTGTGGTGGCAAATGCCTTTAATTCCAGCATTGAGAGCAAGCAGGCTGATTACTGTTTAAGGTTCGAAGGACAGCCTGGTCTACATACCAAAGTTCTAACCAGGCTTGGGCCACAAGTGACCCTGTCTCAAAAGACAAAACACCAAGGGGCTAGAGACATGGCTCAGCAGTTTAAGAGTGCCGATTGCTCTTGCAGGGACCGGGTTTTGATTCCCAGCAACCCCACATGGTGAGCTAATGAGAACCACTTTAACTCCAGTTCCAGGGGAATTGACACCTCTTCTGACCTCCCTCGGCATTGCACAACACGGGTGCCAGCACCTACATGCAGACAGTACATTCATACACATACCAAAATAAAAAAAAAAAAAAAAAAAAAAGAATGCATACTGCTTTCCAGAGGTCCTGAGTTCTGTTCTAGCACCTGAACTAGGTGTTTTGAGTTACAGGACAGCCTATGCTACTTAATGAGACTATTCTAAAACTATACAGAATTTATGGAATTGATCACTAATAAATGGAGAATAAGAATTAGAAATTAAGCCTGCTGACCACTAGACTATTCTACCTCTTGATGTGTTGCCTATAAATTTCTGGAACGTTATACAATTAAGTGATTAGTAGTGCTCAAAGGAATATCTATATACCCAATGAGGATTATTAATAGTACATAAGATAATTCTAAATGCTACCAGAACACATTTCAAAAACCTGTTTATTTTTTCCTACTTTTCACCAAATTTTTTTTTTTTTTATTTCCAAAGCCTTTTTTTTTTTTTTGACGGGTCTTCCCTATGCCCCAGCTGTCCTGGAACTCACTCTGTAGACCAGGGCTGGCCTTGATCTCAGTTTCCCACCTGCTCTCCTCCCAAGTGCAGATTAAAAGCCATGAGCCACCAAGCCAACACGTTGACTTTTAAAGACTGTTCTAGCCGCATGTGGGTGCTGGGAGAATCGAACCTGGGTCCTCTGAAGAGTAGTTGGTGCTCTTAGACCACTGGAGCCATCTCTATACACCATCGAGGATCATTAATAGTAGGTAGAAATAATTCTAAACTCTACCAGAACACATCTCAAACCTATTATTTCCTTACTTTCCACCAATGTTATTTCCAAAGCCCCCCTCCTTTTTTTTTGTCTTTTTGAGACAGGGTTGAAATACTACCTGTTTTTTTTTTTTTGTTTTGTTCTTTTGAGACAGGGTCCACTTGTGGCCCCAGCCTGCTTAGAACTTGGTATGTAGACCAAGGCTGTTCCTTGAACTTCACATGATGATCCACCTGCTCTGCTGGAATTAAAGGCATTGCCACCCACACCTCCCCTGTCCCAGCTGGCCTTGAACTTCACAGATCTGCCTGCCTTGTACCTCCTGAGTCACTAGGTATTAAAGGCCTGACCACCGTCGTCCCAGCTTTCCAAAGCCTTTCTTTTATCTATCTTCTTTGAGAACATATGCTGTTTATTTTTGTGCTTAGCAACATTTTTCAATGCTATATTAAAAATCACTTTCAGGTTTGGGGTAACCTGAAACGCAGAATAGAAAATGTATGACCTTGTATATTTTGATATGAACTAAACTGAGGATCAAAAGACTGGAGGTCGGTGAGATACACACGGCTCAGTGGGTAAATTGCTTCCTATGTAATCAACGACCTAAGTTCGATTCCTGGAACACACGGCTGGGAAGGAGAAGAGGGACTCCACAAGTTGTCCTCTAACCTTCAAGATGTCCTGTGGTATGAATTCCACATCATAAATACACACAATAATATTTTAGGGAGAAAAAATTTGGGGGGTGCTTTAGAGACAGGGTCTCCCTGGAAGCCCCAGCTGGTCAGGGTCTGTCTGCTTGTCTCTCTCTCTCTATATATATAATTAATATTTTTTAAAAAAGTTTTATTTTATTTTTAATGTGTATGTTCTGCCTCATGAAGTGCACCACATGGCCTGAGGCCCACAGAGAGAAGAGGGCACTGATCCCCTGGAATGGGAGTTAAGGACAGGTGTTAGGTGGCCATGTGGGTGCTGGGACTGAATCTGAGTCCTCTGGGTCCTCAGTATGTGTTAACTGCTGAGCATCTCTTTAAGCTCCCGCCACTACTTTTTTGAAACTCTAGGCTTTGCTTTACTTCTCTCTCAGTGCTAGAGCTCACAAACAATTGGCTAGATTGCACATACTAAGCAAGCTCTGGGGACCAGCCTGTCTTCACCTCCCCAGCATAGGGATTACAAGCAGCCATGCTTATTTTATGTGGGTGCTGAGGATAAAAAAACACTCAAGTCCTCATGGTTTTCAAGCTAGCACCAACTGAACTATCTTCCCAGTCCCTTTAAGAGTCTTTTTAATCACTTTGATCAGACAAATGTGGCTCCTCTAGATAAAAGATTAAGAATAATTTACAGCCCCATCAAGACAGTGTTAATAGTGACCTATGTATCAATTCCGTAACCCTTTGTGTACCACACTGGACAAGGCAGAGCCTCCTTAATGCTTACTTTGTTTTTTTTTTTAAACTTATTTTATTTTTAATGTGTATGGAAATGTACTGTCTGCTGTCGGTTTGTGCACGCCGTGGTCGTGCAATGCCCGCGGAGGTAGAAGAGGTCCTCGGGGATTCTCCCTGGAAACTGGAGTTCTCCTGGAATTGGAGTTTTTACAGAATGGTTCTTAGCCGCCATGTGGGTGCTGGGGATCAACCCCGGTTCCTCTGCAGAGCAGTCGTGTCCGCTCTTAACCGCTAGGCATCTCTCCAGGCCCAATGCTTACTTTTATAGAGGGAGCTGACTTGGGGAAATGGGCTCCTGCAGAACTATTTACAAAATGTGTATTTAGATCTGGCTGTAAAAAGCTTGAAACAAACAGGACACATCTCTTTCATGTCATTCCATAGCTGCTCACAGTACCACATACCTGATTCTGGGTTTACCAAGAAACTCCGTATACTTCTTAATAACTAGAAAGATTAAAGAAAAAAAAAAAGTTAATCCAAAGTTCAAGATATTTTCATTATTTCTTGAAGTGCATAGTACTTGCTAAGCTCTTTCTAAACTAGTACCCCCCCCCCCATGGGGGACAGCAATTTATTGGAGAATAAACCACTGGACTGCCTCCACCAGATCAGAAAGAATTGCAAACCGGCAGCAGCAATCAGGCAGCCTTTATAGGAAGTTAGGGCTTGCATAAGTTTCCATGACTTATAGGCTGAGGGTTAGCTCAGGATTGGTTGGTCTCCTGGTAAGAAGCCCAGACCCTCCATTTTAGAATACTGGGAGGAGCTGCACCACCATTTTAGGAGCTATTGGCAACCAACATTTCCAGCCTTTTGTTGTATAGGGCATCTGGTGGTCTTTCTTTAACTGCTTCCTGCTGGACAGAGACACTGGCAAAGAGGAGTGGTCTCAAAAGGCCAGAACATTGATCTGAAGTGCGAGGGTCGAGTGGGCAGGCAATGATAGAAGACCTGAGGGAATTCGGTTTAAGAGCATCTGGTTCACTGACTATTGGGTCATCTTAATTTTGTCCTGAACTCTGTCAGAGAGCGAATGGGACAGAAAAAAGTAGTTGAGAAAATGGACCTGGGTCAAATGTGAATGGCAGGAGCTGGCAGAGGTTCCTGGACAGCAGTTTGGTTTGGGAGGAGAAACTGGGTTTCAGCACCACATGAAGAAAAGGAGCACAGCGAAGACCACTAACCAAGACAACTCCATGGGGAATAAACCTGCTGGACTGCATCCCACTGGGATCAGAGAGCAGTCCTAAGCCAGTATTTTTAACCTTCATTTGGTGAGTGGGAAAGTAGAGGGAGGAGTGAATTTAAGCAACAAGTTCTCTCAGAGAACTGGATTACAATCTAGTTGGGCTGTCTCTCAAAAACTTGACCACAAGCCTCACACATTTCGCTTCAGATCCTACACTACAATTCACTACATATACTACACTACACTCAATCTTTCGTTTTCGAGAAAGCACAAGGGATCCAAGGAACATAGGTCATGTTTATTATGAACTAAACAAGCCAAGGCCTAACCCAGGTGAATGAAGAAAAAAAATTGGATTTTTCTGGGAGCTGACCTTTTTTTAGGCATGTTAAATCTTACATGATTTGAACAACTTAGCTCATGATCAGGCTTTTAAGGCAAAGAGACAATGGGTAACAGAATCTCACAGATCTCAGTCAGCTTCAATCACAGTGGTACACAGAATGGGCATTCTACCTACCTGGATTTCCCCCAAATGAACAAACTACAGTCTACTTTCTAATTTTTAGAAGTAGATAACAAAAGCCCCTTTATACTTTCCTATGTTTTCTCTGCCAGTATGACTGCTTTGCTTAGTTGAATTTGCTCCTTAACTGACATGGTTTACGAAACAGACCTGTTATTTAGGAAGGAACAAAGCTGACTTAAGTGTATTTATAAGCGACATATTAAACAGTGGAAAGGAAGGCAAAAACAAAAGTACAAAGTAAAATTACTAACAATCTAATATTAATCCAGTGCCTAGCCAACTATGGTCAACAAACAGCCAGATTATAAATATGGGCTCGGTAATGGTAAGTACAATGGCTGTAATCCCAGTACTAAGGAAGCGAAGTCCAGGAGGTCAACAAGTAGTGAGGCAGCCTGGGACTTAGTGAAATCAGGAGACTGTTCAAGCATACAAGACCAAGACCCTCTATAAATAAAATAAAAAAACCTGCCTCCTAAAACCCCATTATACCTGGCTCATTTACTATAACTCCTAACAATGGAATTAACATTGTAAATGGCATATAGGTTGGAGGGATAGTATGTATAGGGGAAAGAGTGTCGTCCGTCATCACATCATTCAACGATATAAGCTAAAAAATGAGGTCAACACACTAAAACTCATAATGTATAGTAAAAATTATGGCCTTTTTCTTTTTCTTTTTCCTTCCCCTCAGAACAAGATCTCATGTAGCCCAGGCTGGCCTGGAAACCCACTATGTAATAAAGGTACCTCAATCCAGGCATTAGATCCTGCTCCTGTCTGCTCTACCCAGTGATGGATTACAGGCACATGCCAGAAAGATACAGGTTTGGCTATAGGTATCCAATCAATCTCGTTTCTAGCACTGTCCCTCAGTGTAAATACTCCTTTATACTTTTTTGAAGTATTAATACAAGAATACTTAATCTAATGCTGTTATCAAATTAAAAATTGCCAAATGGGAGCTTTTTCTTGATGGTAAGTGTGCTGGATAGCTTTACTGGCAACTTGACACAAATGGGATAAGGGAGCCTCAATTGGGGAATTCTCCCAATGGACTGGCCTGTGGCACGTCTTGGCGTTATTCTTGATGTTGAGTGTGTAGGAGGGCCGCAGCCACTATGAGGGGCAGCACCTGGGGTAGGTGGTTCAGTATTTGTATAAGAAAGTCAGCGCTGACATAGGGGCCAGGGGAGCAAGCCACTAAGCAGCATTTCCTCCCATGGCCTGTGTATCAGTTCTGTCTCTGGTTTCCTGCCCCTGAGTTCCTCCTTGGTGGGCTCCCTCAGTGATGAACTGTAACTTAGGAGATGTGAGCCAAATCTAATCCCCCCCCCCCCCGTTCGAATTGGTCAGTTGTTTTGTCATAGTAATGAAAGGAAAACTAGAACGGGATTTAGAGTTACACATGCTTGTTTAAGGAATTTCAGTAGCCAGAGAACATATAGGTAGTTGCTAGGGTCTAGCTCCATGAGAGCAGCCCCTGCTGGTTTTACTTGCTGTGTTTTCCAGGCCAGATAACCCTATACACAGAGACGCACAATAACTGTCTAAAGATATATGAGTGCTCATCCCATGTTCAATGAACTCTCTAGACAGCATTAAAATAAAACCGACCAGCCAGGCTTGGTGGCATGCCTTTATCCAAGCACTTGGGAGGCAGAGGCGGCGGATCTTTTGTGAGTTCAAGGCCAGCCTGGTCTACCAAAGTGAAGTCCAGGACAGCTGGGGCTACAGGCGAGAACCCTGCTCAAAAAAGAACCAAAAATAAAGTAAAAAAAACGCTACCATAAACCTATGTTATGTGTCCATTTGAAACTAACAATAGAAGAGTAAGTTTTTTCATCCCAACCCACTTCAGCTTTTTGGTGGTTGCTAGAATGATTACATCCAGGGTTATTATTGCATTGCTAAACTAAACCACTGAGCCAACCTCTCCATGAGCCCCATCTTAAAATTTTCTTGGAAATACCTTCAATTATGGCCTGAGAATTAGTTCATTGAATAATTTTCTAATATTCCATATACTTGTTTGATGATTTTAGAAATTCTTAATCTACAAAATTTGGATAACTGGTGCATCCCAAAGAATGACTTCATGATCATATTTGTTTACACAAAGGGAAAAGTAATGCCACATGTGGTTCCTAGTTGGTGATCATACAGCAAAGTGATCTTTTTTTTTACAGAAGAGTAACTAAAGGGAAGGGATCAAGGTCAGAGTTGGTTGGTGGCACATAATTTTGACCTTCTATGTCTCATATACCACTTCTCCTAAGGAGTCTGGAGGAAAAAAGGAACAGGCATATCCCCAAGAATATGTTTTAAAATTTTACAATTTTATATATATGAATGTACTATCTTGCATGCAGGTTTGTTTGTGCACCCGCTGTCGTGCAATCCCCAATAATTTTTTTTTTCTTTGGTCTTTTTGAGACAGGGTCTCCGCTGTAGCCTCAGCTGTCCTGGAACTCACTCTGTAGACCAGGCTAGGCCTTGGAACTCACAAAGATCCACCTGCCTCTGCCTCCCGAGTGCTAGGAATTAAAGGCATGCTACACCACGCCTGGCTAAGGTTTTTTTTTTTTTTTGAATCCCCAAGAATTTTAACTGGCATGTTAACCCCTAGCTACAATGCTACATTATCAGTACCTGAAGAAAAGGGAAATCAGATGTGAGGGACATCCCAGCCCCTTCAGTTTAGCTGAATTTCAGGTTTATCATGTTATTTTTCTGAAATCTATTAAGTACCTAAAGTAAAGTTTATTCCATGCTTAATTTCTTTGCTCTCTTGTTTTTAACCTTTATTTACGATTATTATTATGTATGTGTGATGTGTGTGTAAGTATATGTGTAGAGGTCAGAAGACAACCTTTGGGAGTCAATTCTCTCCCTCTATCATGGATTCTGAGGATTGAACTCAGGTTTTCAGGCTTGTACATCAAGTGCTTTTATCTACTGAGCCATTTCAAAGACTCATCTCTCCCTGTGAACATTTCTTTGCTATTTCAACTTATATCTGAGACCAGTGTGATCTATGTAGTCCAAGTACTGCCTTGGGCTCAGGACTCTCCCCACTCCTGGTAAGCTCATAGGTATGTGCTACTGTAGTACATCTATACTTTCAATTGTGATTCACTTTTTTTGGTGGGGGGGGGTCTTTTAGAGACAGGGTTTCCCTGTAGCCCCAGCTGTCCTGGAACTCACTCTGTAGACCAGGCTGGTCTTGAACTCACAAAGATCCGACTGCCTGCCTCTGCCTCTGCCTCCCCAGTGCTAGGATTAAAGGTGTGTGCTACCACACCCACCGTGATTCACTTTTAAATTGGTATCCCCCTTTAACCTGATGCCAGGAGATACATGGAGGGGACCTATCCATTCCACCCATAACTATTAGACCTGAAGAGCAGCTGTGCCTTTAAAAGGGCCTGTTACCACTGTAACAAGGTTCCTGTGGTTATCACAGGCTGGTCACAGTTTAACCAAGCCAAGGAACCATTTACCACACATTCTGCTCCAGCACTGAGAATGTAACTTACTCCACCCACTTGAGTAGTTAGCTCTTTGACCCATGTGGTAGCTATGAGAACTGCAGTGTGTTTTTATTTTTTATTTTATTTTATTTATTTTTCTATGTGTATGAATGTACTGTCTGCATGTAGACCTGTGTACCCGTGTAGCGTGATGCCGCAGAGGTCAGAAGAGGGCGTCGGATTCCCCTGGAACTGGAGTTAAAGACGGTTCTTAGCCGCCATATGGGTGCTGGGGATCGAACCTGGGTCCTCTGCAAGAGCAGTCATCGCTCTTAACCACTAGGTCATCTCTCCAGCCCACTGTGTGTTTTTAAAAAAGTAAACGAGCCGGGCGTGGTGGCGCACGCCTTAATCCTAGCACTGGGGAGGCAGAGGCAGGCGGATCTTTGGGAGTTCCAGGCCAGCCTGGTCTACAGAGTGAGTTCCAGGCCAGCTGGGGCTACAGGGAGACCCTGTCTTGAAAAGACACAAAAAAACCCCCCCAAAAAAAAACCCAAAGAAAAAAGAGAGAAAGAAAGCAAAATGCTAGTCCACATTTTCTTCCCCTTCCAAGATTATTACAGCATCCAGAAACCTAGAACCCTAAAAGAAGCGGGAGTAGAGAGAATGATTATACAACTTTAACTGTCCAAAGGTTTACTGCTTCTTTTCAGGCAGGCATCTTCGCGTTGATCTAAAGCAGGGCTGCCATCACAGCTCTGGTTTTCTTGTGCTCTTTATCTGATGAGTCAGCACTATCTTTATATAATAACCTTACACACCTTTACAAAAGGAATAGGTAGGTCTTCTTCTCTGAGTTTCTTTTTTTCTGATAAAGTACCCTTAATTAAAATTCTCTAAAATGTTTCCTTTTTTGCTTAAAGCAAATCAAATGTACCTGATACAAAATGAAGTGTCTCCCCATGGCTGCTGTCTGATTTTATATTTTATACCAAAAAATTACCAAGTTTTAGATCATATTCCTTTACGAATAGCCTTTCGTTACAGAAATTTGAACTGTTCAAAAGCTTCTAATTTTCAGAAAGACAGAAATGGCTGTTATCTTCACTCAGCAGATTAAGGAGCCCAGTTTGTTAAAACTAAGATATTTGAAAACTGATTCAGGAACTGAGTCATACTTCCTGGTTTGAGACCCAACCACAATGTGCGCACACTGGTGTAACAGCAATTTTTTTTCTTCCATAAATGGCTCTCCCTAGAGCAAATGCAGTTCAACAGGAACCAAACCTGCTACTCTATAGCTATCAAGAGAAGTCAGGACACAAGACAAAGCCACTGTGAGTTTCCTAAGGCCTAGACATCCCTTCTTACTTCCCCTAAGGTAAACAGAAGGAAGAGATAGGTGGAAAGGTCACTCTAAAGAGCATTAACCTTAAAAAAAAAAGTTCAGGGGCTGGAGAGATAGCCTAGCAGTTAAGAGCGCAGACTGCTCTTGCAGAGGACTCGGGTTTGATCCCCAGCACCCACATGGCGGCTGAGAACCGTCTGAAACTCCAATTCCAGGAGAACCCCAGTTCCAGGGGAATCTGAGACCCTCTTCTGACCTCCGCGGCATTGCACGACACGGGTGCACAAACCTACACGCAGACAGTACATTCATACACATAATAAATAAATAAATAAATAAATAAATAAATAAATAAATAATTAATTAATTAATTCATAGGGCAGTTAATTCTGCCTGAACTTCCCCAGAATGAAAATGTAGATTATAAAAAAATTTGTCATAAATCATATGCCTCCCTTGATAACATTGTAAATATGGAAAGGAACCTGTCTTACTGTAATCATAGCTATTAAAATTTTTATTTATTTTTATGTGTTTGAGTGTTTTGCTTGCATGTATTTTAGGTACACACATACAAAGCAATGTCCCAAAGGCCAGAAGAGGGCGTCAGATGTTCTGGAACTGGAGTTTCAGACAGCTGTTAGCAGCCATGCAGATCAGGGAACTGAAATCAGGCAGGTCCTCTGCTAGAGCAGTCAATGCTCTCTAACCCACTGAGCTATCTCTCTCTAGCCCACACCATAGCTATTTCTGTACTAGTTAACAAAATATTCTCTGCTGCTTTTGGAGAACTAGTTTTTATTTTATTTTACTGAGGCAAGGTCTCCCTATAGTTTCAGCTAGCCTGGAATGTACTATGTAGACAAGGATAGCCTCCATCTCAGAGAGATGCCTCTGCCTTGAGTGCTGGGATTAAAGGCATGTGTACTCACACATGGTCCTTGTTTTAAAAAATCCTGGTAGCTTATAAGCCGTCAAATCCCTTTATGATATTTAGAGTTGGGTAAGTTCCTATAACTAACACTTAGGAGGTAGAGGCAAGAGATCAGGAGTTTGAGGCCTGCCTCAAACATGTGGGGAGTTTAAAGCTACATGATATCCTAGCACCCCTCCCCAAAAGTTTTTAAGCTTTGGTTAGAGAACAAGATAAAAAGCAAACAAGAGCCAAAATTTTAGCTGGAAAACATTTTTTCTACATTATTACAGGAAATGGAGTCAAGAGCTTCTGGCTAGGTGAGCAAGCTGTACAGTGGTCATGTCTGGGGGGGGCGGGGGTGGGTTAGGCTAGGAGTCTAATGAGTGGCAAGCTGCCAGCAGAAGGTGAAAATAAAAGACCAGAATCTCAAGGATATCGATGTGACACTTACCTCATCAGCGCCATGTGCCTGAAGTTCTTTGTAGAATTTCAAAGAAATACTGACCATCACTTTTGTTTTGTCTCCATTTGGATTTGAAATATGATAGAGGACGCCATCAAAATCTGTGAAAAAGGCAAGAAAGACTGCTTACTCTGGAAGCAGGGAGTAAGCTCCAAGCACCTACCACAGAGCAGGCCACAAGACCTGAGGTAAGGGAGCATGCAAGTTGGCTGGGTATGGTAGCCCAGCCTGGTCTACCTAGTGAGTTCCAGGCTAGCTGGGGCTACAGAGAGATGGAATTTCAAAAAGACAAAGAAAGAGAAAGAGAAAGGGAGGGAAGGAAGGAGAAAGAGAGCAAATAAAATGATATTTATTTTAAATTCACAGGGGAGCCACAGAAACACTGGTATGGAATTGCTCAGTGCCCCTCTCATGGGTCTTTCCTAAAATTACAACTTTATTTTTGCCTTAACCACAGCTTGTGCTCAAAGAGCTTAAAAAAAAAAAAAAAAAAAAAAAAAACCCAAAACTTTTATTGTGATGAAGTATTCTGAGCATGTCTAAAAGGAGAAAGAGCTGTAAACAAACTCTTAAACCCACCCATGCTGCTTTAGTGATGATCAACACATGGCCAGTCTTCTTTCAATTACACACCTGCCCCACCCCAATGATTTATTGTGAAGCAAACCTAGATATCATACTACTTGATCCAAATATACTTCACTATTATGAATTAGGATTCAAACACGACAAATATAATACATGTAGTTATCATCTAAGTCTCTTAATCTCTAGGCCTCCACTCTTTAGGTCCTCTGTCTATGCACTACAAAGAGGCCTGAGGTGCTGGAGAGATGCTCAGCAGTTAAAGAGTACTGACTGCTTTTACAGAAGACCTGGGTTTGATTCCCAGCACCCACGTGGTGGCTAACAACCACCCATAACTCCAGTTTCAGGGGATATGATGCCCTCCTCTGACCTCTGAGGGCACTGCATAATACAGGTGCATTTACATAATATAGGGAATATACTCATACACATAAAATAAAAATATTGGGAAAAAAAAGCCCCAAAGTAGACTGATCTGGTCTGTCATTACTGAAGCTGGGTGCTGAGGGTCAGAATGTACAGAAGTCACTGAGAATCACAAGAACTACAAGTTGCAGCATACTAGTGACTAGGAGGTGATAGTGGATGGTGCTGGCCCTCAGAGCCTCAGAAATTTTCTAAGGTCATCTAGGGAAACATTTGCTTTTTCTGGAGGGGAGCAGCTTATAGCTGAGTTGACAAGTAAGTTGCACTAACAGCCAATTCTTTATAGGGAATGGAAAGCAGCACCATCTCTCTGAATTGACAAAAAACGCTCTAGCATGTTCCTATCTTCCTCCCCACAAAGGCCAGGCAAACTCAGACAATGGTTACTAGAAGATAACACTGGGGGACTTCGAAAGAAAGACTACTTTGTTCTATAAAATGAAATGAAAACCTAACTCCTAAGATGAACACACAGCCTTACACAGTTTACCTAATCTCAAAGCCAGTTGGTCTCCTAAAACCTCAAAAGACTTGACAATCAAAAATTTTATTTTTTCTCTGGGAGTTGGAGAGATGGCTCAGTAGCGAAAAGCACCAACTGCTCTTGCAGATGACCCAGGTTTGGTTCCCAGCACCCACATGGTAGGTAACAACTGCCTGTAACTCCAGTTCCAGGAGATCCTTTCCTGACCTCTATAGGCACTGCATGACATGAGTGCACGTATATAACAGGCAAATACACTCATACATATAAAATAAGTATTTAAAAAATTTTAGTCTCCCTCCCTCCCTCTTTTTCCTGTCCTTTCCCTCTTTCCTCCTCTCCTCCCCTCCCCCTCTCCCCTTTCTCCTTTCCTTTCCTTCTTCCCTTTCCCTTTCCTTCTTCCCTTTCCCTTTCCTTCTTCCCTTTCCCTTTCCTCTTTCTCTTCTTCTCCTTTCCCTTCTCTTTTCTCTCTTCTCTTTCTTTTTTCACTTCCCAGACCATGATTTTTATATCTATAGATTTTTTTTTCTATTTTTTTTTAAATTTTATTTATTTCCATATGTGTATGAATGTACTGTCTGCATGTAGGTTTGTGCACCCGTGTCGTGCAATGCCGCGGAGGTCAGAAGAGGG
>VZQC01008945.1:89172-139239 GCA_009823505.1 Rhizomys pruinosus
CATGACACGGGTGCACAGACCTACATGCAGACAGTACATTCATACACATACAAAAAAAAAATTTTCAATGCAGTTTATGACTATTAAAAAGTGGATGAAGTAAACCAGGCGTGGTGGCACACGCCTTTAATCCCAGTACTCGGGAGGCGGATCTTTGTGAGTTCCAGGCCAGCCAGGTCTACAGAGCAAGTTCCAGGACAGCTGGGGCTACAGGGAGACCCCGTCTTGAAAAGACCAAAAAAAAAAAAAAAAGTTGATGAATAAAAAATTTAAAAGCTGGAGAGACTAACCAATACCCTTTAAAGAAACTAGCTTTGCTGGACGTGGTGGTGTACACCTTTAATCCCAGCACTGGGGAGAGGTAGAGAGAGGCAGGCAGATCTCTGTGAGTTCAAGGCCAGCCTGGTCTACATAGCGAGCCCCAGGCCAGCTGAGTTTTTCACTCTTCCACTTCACCAACAGACCTGAGAAAGATCAACTATAAATAAAGAACCTTAACTTTCTAAGCCATAGCATTCTGATTCTGAAGCTTTGAATCTCTCTAGGTGTGCAAGCATCCTGAGCACAGATTTCCACTGGGAAAAGCTGTTTAGATTGACCCTAAGTATCTTGGCTGCATGACTTGGGAACATCAATCACTGCCATTGATATTTTAGTTCACTGTTCATGGAAGAACTAAAGGTTTGGAGACAGATGGTAAAGGGTAAAAGAAATTTCAGGAGAATATATCCAGGAGGTAGAAGTCTGTGAACTCTGTGCCCTAGTAAGAAGACTGCAGAGTGTGACACATACTATTATAATGGGATCATTTCTTAGCCCAAGACCAAGGGTTCGTTACTTTATTTTTTGAGCTTTTTGAGACAGGGTCTCCTTGTAGGCCCCAGCTGGCCTAGAACTTGCTATGTAGACCAGGCTGGCCTTGAACTTGCAGAGATCTGCCTGACTCTACCTCCCAGGTGCTGGGATTAAAGGCACATGCCATCACGTCCAGCTCCTCATTACTGTATTTTTATTTATTACTTTTTTGAGACAGTTTCACATAGCCCAGGATGGTCTCAGAATCACTATGTAGTCAAAGCTGGCTTTGAACTACTACTGATCTTCCTGCCTCTACCTCCCAAGTGCTAGGAGTACAGGAATGAACCACCACACCCAGCTTGTCTGTCTCTGTCTCTTTTTGAGACAAGGTCTCCCTGTAGCCTCAGCTGGCCTAGAACTGGTTATGTAGACCAGGCTGGCCTTGAACTGACAGAGATCCTCCTGCCTCTGCCTCTGCCTCCCATGTGCTGGGATTAATGGTGTGCACCACCACGCCTGGCATTACTGTCTCTTTATGGTTTAAAATCATGGCAATAGACTGGCCTACCTAGCAGACCTAAAAGATAAAACCTTTATTATTCTATCTACTATCTGCTAAAGTTTCAGATTCAAGGGATAAGAAAAAAAGCAAGTCCTAAGGGCTAGGAAGATGGCTCCATGGGCAAAAGTAATTGCTGCCAATCCCTGGAACTGACATGGTGGAAGATGAGAACTGAGCCTTACAATGTGTCCTCTGACTGTGACATGCACACAGCACAAGTAAATGTAATTTTTTTATTATGCGTAGGAATGTTATGCTTGCATGTATGTAAGTGCACCCATGTGGTACAATGCCCACAGAGGTCAGAAAAGGGCATCAGATCCCCTGGAACTGGAGTTATGGATGGTTGTTAGCCATCATGTGGGTGCTGGGAATCAAACCTGGGTTCTCTGCAAGAGCAGCTAGTTCTCTTGACTACTGACTGAGTCATCTCTCCAGCCTCAAATAAATATAATTTTTTAAAAAAAAAAAATTTTTTTTTTAATTAATTTTATTTATTTGTGTATGTGTATGAATGTACTGTCTGCATGCAAGTTTGTGCACCCGTGTCGTGCAATGCCGCGGAGGTCAGAAGAGGGTCTCGGATTCCCCTGGAACTGGAGTTCTCCTGGAATTGGAGTTTCAGATGGTTCTCGGCCGCCATGTGGGTGCTGGGGATCGAACCCGGGTCCTCTGTAAGAGCGGTCGGCGCTCTTAACCGCTAGGCCATCTCTCCAGCCCCATAAATATAATTTTTAAAATGTAAAAAGAAAATTATTTAAAGCCAGGCATGGTGGTGCATGCCTTTAATCCCAGCATTCAGGAGGCAGAGGGAGGCGGATCTCTGTCAGTTCAAGGCCAGCCTGGTCTACATAGCAAGTTCCAGGACATCTGGGGCTGCAAGGGAAACCCTGTTTCAAAAAGACCAAGAAAAAAAAAATAAATAAATAAATAAATAAATAATTAAAAGCAAGTCCTTTAGAGTTGAATGTTAAGTTCTAAGTGAAATCACACACACACACACACACACACACACACACACACACACACACACAATCAAGTTTCCCATCATTATTACAGATATGCTTAATAATAGTACCTACAATTTTCATAGCAGTAAGTGGCAGGATCTTATCAAATATGCCATACAAATATGATTATGCTGTTTAAACCATTTTGCAAATGTCAGGAATCACAGTAGTGGACAAACACAGGCCTTAACACACAATCTATTTTCCCAACCCCCCATACATAAAAGCCTACACACCCTGGAAATCTCAAGACCTTTAGTTTTCTCAATGCTAAATGCAATCTACTATCTGTCACAGAGGCATATTTTGAAATTAGATGGAACTATGTTAAAATGTATAGGTAGCAACCATACCCACACCATATAGCACAGTTTTGGCTTATAGAAGATGATCAATAAATTAGATTTTTCTTTGCCTAGGTGGAGTTAGAATTTTGAAGCTGTGGCCAGGAGAGCTTTGGGGACTGTGGTAGCTCTCAAGATCAGAAACGGAAACTGCTTCCTTATGGTACAAGGAGAAACAGGATCCCTATTAGCATCAGATTGTTCAAATGAATGGCATTTGAGAACAAGCCAGTTGGATGGTCCTAAGGATTACTGGCTGGGCAGCTCAACACACTAAAACATTACTCAATTCATTCAGATGGGCTGAAAGGTGATTATTATTATTATTATTTTATTATTATTATTTTGAGACAAACTCACATTCTGTAGCTAAGGCTGGCTTAGAATTCATTATACAGTTGAGGGGAACCACAAACTCATGGCAATCCTCATGCCTCAGCCTCCCAAGTGATGAGATTATAGGCATAAGTCACCAAACCTGACGTTAGAGATAGTCTTAAAATCCCTTAGAAAATATTTTATATAAAGAAACCATTCACTTTTAGCCGGGCATGGTGGCACACGCCTTTAATCCTAGCACTCGGGAGGCAGAGGCAGGTGGATCTTTGTAAATTCAAGGCCAGCCTGGTCTACAGAGTGAGTTCCAGGACAGCTGGGGCTACAGGGAGACCCTGTCTCAAAAAGAAAAAGACCAAACAAACAAAACAACAACAACAACAACAACAACAAAACAACCATTCACTTTTTTTTTTTTTTTTCCTGAGACAGAGTCTCCCTGTAGCCCCAGCTGGCCTGGAACTCCCTATGTTGACCAGGCTGGCCTCAAACTTAGATCTGCTGCCTTGCCTCCCAAGTGCTGAGATTAAAGGTGTGTGCCAACATGCCTGGCAAGAAAACCATTTACTTTTATGTTTGTCTATCTGTGGGAATGAATGCTGCCATGTACTGGTGCCCAGAGAGGTCAAAGAGGGCATCAGATCCCCCTAGAGCTGGAGCCACAGATGGCTGTGAATCAAACTTGGGCCCTCTGGTGCTGAGCAATCTCTTCAGTCCTGAAAACATTTTCCTGAAACTGGGCTGAGTATGGGGGATGTGTCTGTCTGTCTGTCTGTCTGTCTGTCTCTCTCTTTCTCTCTCTCTCTCTCTCCCTCCCCCCCTCCATCCCTCCCTCCCTAAGGAAGCTTCTGGAATGTCAGCAGTCAATAAAGGACTATTGGCAACTATATCATCTCATCCTATTTTTTGATAGGACTGTGGAGCTTTTATTCTTGCCTGTATCCTAGAAACAATTCTCCACTGAGTCAACTGTGTCTCTCTTCTGGTTATCCCCTCTATGCTTTGAAATAGAGGAATCAATTTGTTATGATCACTCCAAAGGTTTTTGATTCAAGGTTCCTACCATTCATTCTGACAAAGCCTACAACGTAGATCATATTGGGTGAGAGGTGGTCTTTTTCTCTACTAAGCCATATCTCAAAATATGAATAAAAAGCTGTAAAAAGCTGATTCACAAACTCTTAGAAAAGTGATAAGCTGGGCATGGCAGGGTACATGGGAGGCTGATGCTGGAGAATCACAAGTCTGAAGCCACCCTAGGCTACACAATGAGTTCAGCCCAGCCTGTGCTACAGTGTGAGACTGTAACAAACAAACATCACACACAGACACACACACATACAAAAGGTTGGAGATGGTTCAGTGGGTAAAAAACTTGTTGGGCAAGCATGAGCACTAGAGTTAGAATCCCCGGCACCCATAAAAAGCCTATAACCTCGGTGCTATGGAGGATGGAGACTCTTGGAGGATCACTGGGGTTTGCTGGCTGCCAGCCTAGTTCCAAGTTCGAAACTCTGTCTCAAAGGAATAAGGTGGAGTAATAGAGCTGGACACCCAACATTCTCCCTGGCCTCTGCATGCATGCATAGGCACATGCACCTGTATGTACACGTACACACACACAATTTTAAAAAATGAAAGGACTAAGTTTCTGGAGAGACCAATAATTATTCTATCTGGCTTTATTATTCCTTCAAGAAAATATTTACTGAGCTGACCACATAAACAAAGAGGATCTGAGGAAACACAGATGGGTAAAATGGTAAGTCCAGACCTCGTGTGTAGCTCTGGGGATTTATGCCTCAAAGCTGGCACAAGGAGGCCAGCAGTGTGTCAACTATCATGTCCTGTAAAAAGACCAACTAGAGCTTAGCAATCAGTATATTCCAGCACTCCTATAGGCTTAAACAACGTCCTAATTCTGAATCACTTCAAACCAGTCTGTCTCTTTGAGGACATATGTGGCATATTTGGGAATGAGAACAAGGTATCAGCAAGATTTAATTTATTCCTTTCTCAGATTTCTCCTCCCACAGTCCTCGCCTACCCCATTCGGCACTGCTTGCTTACTGAGTTCTCCCCCTCACAGAACGACAGCTCCCCACAATATGCACAGGCTGTGGTAAAGAGCCAGCAGGCATTAAAATCCAAGGCAACTCACAGCTGACAGCACTTCCTTGATTCTGGATTGCACACTCTATCGAAGTTGACAGGCCCTGATTGAGGCTGAAAAGGTTTTAGGTGTGTATATGGTAACAAAAGAATTCAATTAATTTGTGTGATTACTTTTGCTTTAATTGAGAGTCTGGCAAGAATTCCTAAATGAAAAGGTAATGTTGTTGATAAGACCTATGCAGGACGTTATTTACAGTGCTGGGTGTAGCTTCTTAGTGATATTCTCTTGGTTTGGTGGCTGTCAAGAAGGTGGTTTACTCAACTATCCCTTTGCGAGGACACTTAAATCGATTGTTCCAATAAGTTACTTCCCAGGAGTGTGATAGGAAAAGCCTGGGAAGCAATTTGTTTGTAATGAATCTTAAGCTCTGCTAAAACTGCCTTCAAATTAAAAGGTTATTGTAGCCAAATGTATGGTTAAACAGTTTAGATAACAGAACTGTTTCACCCAGATAGAAGTTTATTCTTTTAATAGGATGTCACAGGCAAAAAGATCCAGTAAGATGACCTAAGGCATCATTATCACCCCCCCCAAAAAAAAACCAAGAGGAAAACTAATGCAACTGTATCCTGAAGTACATACTATAAAACTACTTTGAAGAGCAGCTTGTAAGCATGGGTATAATACAGTTAGAGCACTTGCCTAACACGTGCAAGGCCTTTGGATGTATGTGTGTGTGTGTGTGTGTGAGAGAGAGACAGACACAGAGAGAGAACAAAACAACTTTCTACTTTCATTTTCAGTAGTTAGATCAGTACTGTCCAACAGAACAGTGTGTAATAATGGACATTTTCTACATGTATACCATCCAAACTGTCATGAGGTCATGGGTAACAACTGAGCTCTGAAAATGTATTATAACCAGTGCAGCTGAGGAACTCAAATTTTACTTCACTTTTTTATTTACGTCTAATGAGTCACATGTAGTGAGTGGCTAGCATACTGGATATTGAAGAACTGAGAGATTCACTCTGGCAAAGGCCAAAATGAACCATAATTTTTTGCCACTAATTTATTCTAAGAAATGTAAAAGACAGGGTGGAGCTGAGTTTTCCTAGCAGGCTCCCACACTGGCAAAGCCTTTCAAGTCTCCTGGGTACTCCTCTAAAATTACTTCTTTTCTTTAAGGCCAACACAGCTTATCCCTCAGTACCTCTATAACATGAACAGGCCTTCTTCAAAAGGCTTTTTTTTTTTTCTCTCAATTGCTACATAGTACTGAGCAATGACATCATAAATGTTTGTGATGAGCACGTTGGCCATCTTTACTGAAAGTTCTGGCGTAGGTATGTGCCTTGGCAAACAACTGCTTTGCTGCTGCCTCACCTTACAGGCATGCCTGTAAACACACTTGCTTTAGACCAAGCTTTTTTTTTTTTTTTTTTTTTTTTTTTAAAGACAGGTTCTCGCTATGTAGCCCTGGCTGGAGTTGAGTTTGTGTTGATCCTTCTACCTCTGCTTGGTGAGTGCTGAGATAACAGGATACCACTACCATAATCCTGCAGAAGCAGAGTTTTTGCTGGCTGTTGTATTTGCAATGTCAGGAAAACCCTACCTTTGAGGCATTGTTTCATGGTCTCTTTTCAAAGATTTTCAAAATATTTTTCAGCAGAATGCTTTGAGCACATGTATTGACAGTCCCATCTCCAAGAGGGGAGATGAGCTAGAATAAAGGACAAAAGTTACTGTCTCCTCAGATGCTCAACTCCATTACAGTGTATACATAAACATCCTGGGAACTCTTAATTTATGCCTTCCAGATTTGAGATGGTGAACTGTTTATGTACCCCAAGCTGGCCTTGATCTACTGATCTGCCTGCCTCCACCTCCCAACTACTGTGATTAGAGGTATACCATACCCAGATTGAGTTGGCTTTTTTCAAAGTTTAATTATGAAGCCCAGGCTGGCCTGGAACTTTCAAAGCCTCTTGAGAGCTGGGGTTACAGTTCAATGTGCTTGGACTACAGGCGTATGCACCAAGCCCAGCACTCTTATTTAAGAGTCTTCTAAAAGAAAAAGAGTTAATACAAGTTAGGAATAATGTGGCATGTTCTGGAACCACAAGTTATTAGTATACAAAAGTGAACATGCTACTACATTAAAAGGCATGCCTCTACTTGAAAATACACTGCTATTATCACAGAGATCAGCTTATAACCACCCAGGACTCATTCTTTGCTAGTCTAGACTGGAAAAATGTATGTACTAAGATCAGTTGTGAAAATGCAGAAGTAATTTCAACTTCCTCCTTTGTGCTACATTGCTCAAAAAAAGTACACACCCATCACCTACAATAAGACCCTGGTATGAGTCACTTCAATACTTAAAATGCAAAGAAGTGGTAGGTATGAGAGGCTGAAGACAAGAAGCAAGTGAGCATAAGCAACTGCAGCCCTTGGCTCCATGCACTAATTCAAGTGAGGCAGTGTCTTGTTTTGCAGATAAAATCTTACAAAAGACAGGACACGGCCTTATAAAAGAGACAGGCCTTTGAAAAGACAATATATTCAATGTAAGTGGTGGTTAATGTGTTTTAAATGTCTTTGAGACACAAGTTCAATATGACTACTTTAAGAATTTCCCCCTCTAGCAATGCTCTCCCTTCTGTGATCTGCAAGCACTTACTTTCCTATGCCTAGTTCCCAGTTCACCAGAAACAGTTTGCACTTCTTTCCTAACTGTGAAACCAAGATGTAAGTAAAGCCCAGTCCTCCCCAATGAGGAAATGAGGCAAAGGAATGGCCATAGGCTGTCATAAATTAGAAACTAAAACCCAACTACTCTGCCCATATTTTAAATATATTAGAAAGGCAAAGCAGCTTTGGGGGAAGGAGGTTGGTCTTTGAATGACAGAGACAGCAACCTTGGAATATGTCCCATCTTTAAAAATGCCACTGTTAATTAAAAAGGTTCATCTGAGAACTTCATAGATTCTGGAGGTGGAAGCAGGTAACTAACCCGGCCAGCATTACCACGGAAGGAATCACAGACCAGGGATCTTGGCAAAGAATTTGAGACACAACCAGATAAAAGCTACTGGGTGGTAGAAGCACTAGAATCTCGGGAGAGAGATAAGGAGGGTGTGGATGGAGGGGTAGTGTCGGCTTTGCAGGAGAAATATATTACAAAATGGCCAGTGTCTTTCACAGTAGGTTATGGGGAAGGCCGAAGATCGCTTTTAAGCTTCAAGACTGGTGTGCTTCCAGTCTAGCCTCCAGCATCTTCGGGAGGAATTGGGGGTGGGGAAGCGGAATGCCGGTGGCGATCTGGGCCAGCACGTTCTTCCCACCTCGCCCTGGGAATTCCTGAAAACTTCATCCAATCCAACCTCCCCCAGGGGCATCTCTGGGTTCGGAACAATGACGGGGACTCGGGAGACCCGGGAGACCCGGGCGACACAGGGCAGTGGGCTCCCGGCCGCCCTCACGTCCCACAGGTCTCCTGTCCACTCGCAGCTTCCGCATCCCTGCTCAGCCTCTCCCCACGATCTCGGGCCCTCGGCCCACCGCGCCCCACGGCCTCCCATGTCCGTCCTGCCGGGGAAGCCCTCCAAGTCTCGCCACCGTGCCAATCCCTCCTTCCAGGCCTGAAGACCTGGACGCCACCCGGGATTCGCGTGGGTCAAGCCGGCCTCCCAGTTCCCCCGGGCGCGCGCTCACCCGGCGGCCGCGTTCTCGAACTTGAGCGCGAGCGTCTCCTCGATGATGCGGTTGTTCACCTCCAGCAGGATCATGGCGGCGGCTGCCCCGGGTAGGGGAAGGAGAAACAAGGGCGGGTGAGGGTGGGCAAGCGAGGGCAGGACGGAGGGAGCGGCCCCGCTGCCCCTGACGAGGGGGACTGGGTGCGGTAGGTGAGGGGAGAAGGGGACAGGGAGCGGGGCGGGAAGTCGAGGAGGCGCGCGCGCGCGTTCGCCCCGGCACACGCTCCCTGAGGAGACAGCCACCACCCGACCGACCTGGCCCCGAAGCCTCAACCCGCCTGCCGAGCCGCCGCCGCCGTCGCCGCCGCCTCACGGATGAGTCCGGTCCCCGCCCAGCCCCCGGCTCGAGCCGGCCACTTCCGCTCTCACACCCACTTCCGCTCGCCGCCTGGACGCGCGGCCCCGCGGCACCATTTCCGCTTCGACCTCGCGTGCCCGCGCACGCCCAGCGCGTCCTGGAGGTGGGCGGAGCACGCGCATGCGCATGCGCGAGACTCCCACTCCCGCCCCTACTTTCCCCCCCAGACTCTTCAAGAAAGTGCTATGCACACCTGTCATTTTCCAGGGTTGGCCTGTCTGGCCAGCGGCCCCTTCCCGCGTGTCCGTATGGCCGGACTCTGCCCTTCCGCTAGGATTTCAGAGTCCTAGATTAGAATCTCGCCCCTGGGGAATTCCTGGCTTCCAAATTGTTCACTGCGGGTGCCCCTTGCTCATTCCATACTAAGGGCTACCTTGCAGCACTTTATGCCTTCATTTTGCCGGGGATGAAAGGACAATGAAATAGATGAGGCCTACCCTCCTAAGGTTTATAGTCTGCTAATGGAAACACAATAAATTCCTAGCGAATTGCACATTGTTACAGGGCAATGGAGGAGAGGAATGAGTGGTCACGTTAACAGGAACCCAGATGGACCTTCCTGGATTCCGGTCATGTATCCATTCTGTGCTGAGGAGCCACCTGGTTCTTCCCTCCCCTCCCAGTACCTCTGCTACTCAACTGCCTGCAGAATCGGAAATTTTCACCTCTACTTTCTGCCCGTGTGCCATGTTTTTCTTTTTTCTTTTTTTTGAGACAGGGTCTCCTTATAATCCCAGCTGGCCTGGAACTCTCTGTAGACTAGGCTGGCCTTGAACTCACAGAGATCCGCCTGCCTCTGCCTCCCGAGTGCTAGGATTAAAGGCTTGCGCCACCAAGCCCGGTTTAAAGACCGCATTTTTGGCCACCAAGTGGGTGCTGGGAATCGAACCAGGATCCTCTGCAAGAGCAGTCAGTGCTTTTAACCACTGGGCCATCTCTCCAGCCCTGATGTTTTTCATTTTGATAACAACTTGAGTCCCTTCTTCATGGAATGAAATGATTTGTTTATTTTTTTGTTTGGCGTTGGGGGGATATTAAAATAAGGAGGGCTGGAGAGATCGCTCAGTGGTTATAAGCACTGGCTCTTCTTGTAGACCTGGATCTGGTTCCCAGCACCCACATGGTGGCTAACAACCTTCCTTAACTCATCTTCAGGGAATCCGACACCCTCTTCTGTCCTCTGTGGGCACTACATGACACCGGTGCACTTGACATACATGCAGGCACAACACTCATAACACATGAAATAAAAATAAATAAATAAAAATATAGTCCTATAATATCCCAGACTTTTTGTTTTTGTTTTACGAGTGTTCTAGCATACATGAAGCCCTTAGAGGACAAGCTTTGTGCCTCCATTCGGTTCTCTCTCCAACATGGGGTCCTGGGAATCCAACTCAGGTCATCAGGCTTGGTGGCTAGTGCCTCTACCCGCTGACCCATCTTGCTGGCCCTGTTTGTTTCAGTTTGAAACAGGGTCTTGCTGTGTAGCCCGGGCTAACCTTGAACTTGTGGTAATGTTCCTGCTTGTGCTTCCTAAGTGCTGGGATTATGGGTATCCACCACCATGACCTTCTTGATTGCTATTAGTTGGCTTTAAAAATCAATTTGGATTGAAAAGACCAAAAAAAAAATCAATTTGGAAAGAATAGAAAAAATACAACCAATTTATTTTTTTTTACTTTTATTGTTAGTGTGTGTGTGTGTGTGTGTGTGTGTGTGTGTGTGTGTGCTCTTGGGGAGGTGAGTTTTAGATTTATCACCTAGGCTCTAAGCTGGCTGGGTTGCCTGGGGAACCCAAGACTCCCGCACTTGGGAGGCAGAGGCAGGCGGATCTCTGTGAGTTCAAGGCCAGCCTAGTCTACAGAGAGTTCCAGACCAGCTGGGATTATAAGGAGACCCTGTCTCAAAAAAGAAAAACATGGTACACGGGCAGAAAGTAGAGGTGAAAATTTCCAATTCTGCAGGCAGTTGAGTAGCAGAGGTACTGGAAGGGGAGGGAAGAACCAGGTGGCTCCTCAGCACAGAATGGATACATGACGGGAATCCAGGAAGGTCCATCTGGGTTCCTGTTAACGTGACCACTCATTCCTCTCCTCCATTGCCCTGTAACAATGTGCAATTCGCTAGGAATTTATTGTGTTTCCATTAGCAGAAAAAAAGGTCATTTTAGTGATTAAATTTTTTTTTTAATTTAGACAGGAAAAAAAATTTTAGACATGGCGTGGTGCCACACACGTTTAATCCCAGCACTCTGGAGGCAAAGGTAGGTGGAGCTCTGTGAGTTTGAGGCCAGCCTGGTGTCCATAGTGATTTCCAGATTAGTTGGGGCTACAGGGAGACCCTGACTCAAAAATGTTTTAATATTTATATTTCATGTGTATGAGTGTTTTGCATGTATGTAAGTGTACCCATGCATGCAATGCAGGTAGAGGCCAGAAGAAGGTGTTGTATCCCCTGGAACTGAAGTTTCAGATGCTTGTTAGCATCCATGTGGGCGCTAGGAGGCAAACCCAGGGTCTCTGCTAGATCAGCCAATGCTATAAACTGCTGAGCCATCTCTTCAGGCCCCCATTTTAGTGATTGACATATTGTGTAGCAGGCAAAAATGGGCCTCTTTTGATCATAGCACCTGCAAACTTTGTATATATTACCTCACCAATCAAACATCCCATTGCACACCACAATTATTTAGAATTTTCTTAAAAACCTGGTTAAAGTTAGATGTGTTAGCTCATGCCTCTGTCTTCAGACACTGAGGCAGGAGAATCACTGTGAGTTTGAGGCTAAGTTGGGCTGGATAATGAGCTCAGGCCAGCCTCAGCTGCAGTGTGAGACCCAACCTTAAAACCAAACCCAAAAGAACAATAACCAAATCAATAAAAATAATTACAAAATTTGACATTGTGTTTTGAGAGATGACTTTCAAAGTAACAGCAAGGAAATGAGAAGTAATGAGTGTGTACGTGTGCCATCATGTGAGTGAGTATGATTCACAAAACCCTTGGCTCCCATCTACAGACTATATTATCTCTGTCCTTTCCTCTTGTGCTCCAGGGAAATCAGATATCTTAGGGACTATGGATAAACTTAAGGATATTACAGACAATCTCCACCATACTATGACAATGTTTTAGCATTAATGTTTTCATTTTTTGACACAGGTTCTCACTATGTAGCCCTGCTTGCCTGGAACTTATTGTGTAGACCAGGGTGGCCTCAAACACATAGAAATCTGCCTGCCTCTGTCTTCTGAGTGCTTGCATTAAAGGCATGTGCTCCCAGCAAACCATTAATGTTGTTTGTTTGTTTGTTTGTCTTTTTGAGACAGGGTCTCTCTGTAGCCTCAACTGGGCTGGAACTCTCAATGTAGACCAGGTTGGCCTTGAACTCACAAAGATCCGCCTGCCTCTGCCTCCCAAGTGCTATAATTAAATCCATGCACCACCGCGCCTTGCTCCCATTAATTTTTTTTAATGGTCTTTTTGAGACAGGGTCTCCCTGTAGCTCCGGCTGTCCTGGAACTCACTTTATAGACCAGGCTGGCCTTGAACTCACAGAGATCTGCCGGCCTCTGCCTCTCAAGTGCTGGGATTAAAGGCATGCACTACCACGCCTGGCCCCATTAATGTTTTTAAACTAAAACAATACACATAGTTTTAAAAATGTATATATAGGGGGTAGGGATAGTGCTCAATTGGTAGAGTTCTTATCTAACATGCTTGAAGTTCTGGGTTCAATTTCCAGCACTGCATAGAAAGCTGGGTGTGATAATCCCAGCATTCAGCATGTAGAAGCAGGAGGACCAAAAGTTTTAGGTCATCCTCAGCTATATAGCAAGCTCCAGGCCAGCTTGGGATATGTTCTGACACTTCATTGTTGTGTTGGATATTGAAGTCTGAGAGTATTATCCTTATCATTTTGAAGATACTGATACCCCATTTTTCTGTATATTTCTGGAATGTATTAAACGATTGATTCCAATTCCAGATCCTTTGTGTGTTACTTCTCCCCAGTCTCTGGAAGGATTAAGATTTTCTCTTTAGCTAGCCACATGTGGTGGTGCATGCCTTTAATCCTATCACTCACTAGGCAGAGGCAGTGAATCTTTGTGAGTTCCAGGCCAGCTTGGTCTACATAGTGAGTTCCAGGCCAGCTGGGGCTAAAAGGAGATCCTGTCTCAAAAAGACCAAAAATTAAAAAAAAAGATTTTTCTCTTTAGCTTACTGTTCGGAAGTTTTATAATGGCATGCCTTTCTCTAATGCTTTCTTAATGTTTTGCACTAAGGACTCATTGAGAATGGAAATTGCTAGTTCAGTTATAGAAGAAATTTTCCTTAGTATTTCCTTTCATTCATTGTCTTTGTTTTCTTTCAAGAATGTTTATTACTTATGGGTTAAGATTTTGAGGTTAATTCTTTAACTTTATAGTCATCTTTTATTTTTATTAAAAATTTTTAGACAGGGTTTCACGATGTTATGTAATCAGGATATCCTAGACCTCAATATGTAGGCCAGGCTAGCCTTGAGCTTCTAATGATATTCCTACCTCTGCTTCCCAGATGCCTAGTTTTCTATTTCTTTTTTTCTCTTTTAAATATGAGTATATTGCCTGTATGTATGCATGGTAAGTGTACCAGTGCCATTCACTTCCTCAGGAGGTCAGAAGAGGGTGTCAGATCCTCTGGAACTGGATTTATAGACAGTCATTAACTGCCATATGGGTGCTGGGAACCCAATCCAGATCCTCTGCAAGAGCAGCCAGTGTATTAGTCACTTTTCTGTTGCTGTGATAAAACACCATGACCAAAGGAACTTATAAAAGGAAGAGTTTATTTGAGCTTACGATTGCTGGTTCCAGGGAATCAGAGTCCATTGTAGTGGGAAGCATGGTGGCCAGGGCTGGAGCAGCAAGCCGAGGGTCACATCTCACAATGAGCACAGGAAGCAGAGAGAGCGACTGGAGACCGAAAGGCTTGTTAAACTCACTAAGCAAGCCTGCCCCCAATAATGTACTTCCTCTAGCAATGGCCACACCTTCTAAGACCTCCAAGAACAGTGCCACCAACTGGAGACAAAATATCTGAATACTTAAAGCCTATGGGGGACATTCTCATTCAAACCACCACAGCCAGTGGTCTTTTCAAGACAGGGTCTCCCTGTAGAGCCAGTGTTGTTCTTAATCGCTGAGCCATCTCTCCAGTCTTAAGTTTTCTATTTCTTTAAGGATGGGTTTTTTTATGTTAATTTATAATTGTGATAACAATATGTCACTTTAAAGCATACAGCCTAGTAGTGATAATTACATTTATGTTGTTACAAACCAACAGGACCTGGAGTTCTTCTCATATTGTAAAACTATAAAACTGAACCTCTTAAATTGGTCTCTGATGAGATGACTCAGCAGGTAAAGGTGCTTACCATGTAATCTGGTGACCTGAGTTCTATCTATGGGACCCATATGGTAGAACCAACTTCTCCTAGTTTTTGTCTTTTTGAGACAGGGTCTCCCTGTAGTGGCAGCTGTCCTGAAACTCCTGGGATTAAAGGTGTGCATCACCACACCCAGCTAATAAATGTAATTTTAAAAACAAACTTATTTTCAGCCAGGTGTGGTGGCACACACCTTTAATCCTAGCACTTGGGAGGCAGAGGCAGGGGATCTTTGTGAGTTCAAGGCCAACCTAGTCTACAGAGTGAGTTCCAGGACAGCTGGGGCTACAGGAAAACCCTGTCTCGAAAAGACAAAAAAAACAAAAAAAAACAAAAACAAAAACAAACTTATTCTTTTTTTATTGTTCTATTTTTCTGGAATATTTCTTTGCTGTTAGCTTTTCATTCATTCATTCATTCATTTTTCTATTTAATGGTAGTGAGGATGGAACCCAGGGCCTTGTAGATGCTAGGTAGGTCCACCATTGAGCTATAACCCCCAACCCCATTTCTTTTTCTTTTTCTTTTTCTTTTTCTTTTTTTTTTTGAGACAGGGTCTCTCTGTAGCTCCAGCTGGCCTGGAACTCACTCTGTAGACCAGGTTGGCCTTGAGCTCATAGAGATTCGCCTGCCTCTGCCTCCCAAGTGCTAGGATCAAAGGTGTGTGCCACAGTGCCTGGCTTAAAGACAGCTCTTAACCTCCATGTGGGTGCTGGGAATCAAACCCAGGTCCTCTGCAAGAGCAGCCGGTGCTCTTAACCACTGAGCCATCTCTCCAGCCCCCCAACCCCATTTCTTATTTTTGATTCTGATTCTTTTTTGTTTCATTGACTGGTCTCCTTCCCTTATTTTTCTATCCTTATTTTATGGAAAGGAATATCTTCTCTCTGAGGATATTGTAGCAAATTCCTTTTACTTTTTTTCTTTGGGTCTTTTTATTTGTTTGGTGGTGCTGGGGTTGAATTCAAGGCCTGTCCTTGCCAGATAGGTAAGTGCTGTACCACTGAGTTAAATCCCCAGCCCTCTTTGGGCCTTTTGTAAAATGCTAATTCTTTTGGTCTGTCTCTCTTTTTTTTTGTTGTCTTTTTGAGACAGGGCTGGCCTGGAACTCACTATGTAGACCAGGCTGGCTTTGAATTCACAGAGATTCACCCTCCTCTTGTTCCCAAGTGCTGGGATTAAAGGCATGTGCCACCATACCCAGCCCAGATGATCTCTACGTTTCAAGTTAACCACCAGCCTCAAAAGTGTGGCTACTTTAGCAGTTTGGTAAATGAGATTCTAGAGGCTGGAGAGATGGCCCAGAATTAAGAATGCTTGCTTACTGCTCTTGCAGAGGATCTGGATTCCATTCCCATCACCCACATCACGACTCACAACCATTGTTAGGGGATCCAACACACTGTCCTGACCTCCTTGAGAACTGCATGCATGTGGTGCACATACATACACTCAGGCACACACACATAGACATAAAAGTAATAAATAAATATATAAAAAAAGAATGAGACCCATACATGAAAGCTTATCTTTTGTCTTTAAAAAAAGACCCTAAAGCTGAGCACGGTTCTACATGCCTTTAATCCCAGCACTCAGAAGACAGAGGCAAGTGGATCTCTCTGTGCCACCCTGCTCTACAGACTGAGTTCCAAGCCAGCTGGGGCTGCAGGGAGACTCTGTCTTTCAAAGACAAAAAAAAAAGAAAAGACCCTTGAAAAGCTGCATGGGAACAAAGACTGTAACAAGAGGACCCTGGGGCTGTAAGATGGCTCAGTAGGCAAAGGCCAGGAAGCCAGAGAATGGGACATGATTTCAATTTCTGAAACTCACATGGTGCAAGGAGAAAACCAAGTCCTGCAGGTTGTTCTCTGGCTTCCACCCCAGCTGCATGCCTGAGTGCATACACACACACACACACACACACAGGTGCACACACACAGGTGCACACACACACAGGTGCACACACACAGACACACAGACACACACAATGTTAAAAAAGTCAAACAAGCTAAAATAAGAATCTGCATTTAAATAAGGTACATAACAGTTCATTCAATTAAAAAAATCTACCTTTTTGCCTGACCATATGAAAAGAAAGCCATACAGGCTCCTGGGACCCTGCTTACATGAACCTACAGCAATGGTATCAGCATGCATTAGATTTATGCAGACAAAACCCCAGCATGGAACCGTGGAAATGGGCAACAAGCCCTAATCTTAGTTGAAGAATTATTGGCTGCTGATTACTGCTGGGCGAGAAAGCTGATCTTTCTAAAAAGAAGGACTCTACATAGGCTGACTAGACCCCAGTGGATAAACTTGCATTGAGGAACATCTGGGGACACTAACTTGACATGATAGGCCTTGACACAAATGATAGACTGAATTCTCAGGGGTGCCAGTGGAGAAGGAGATATAAAGATGATTAAGATTGCCAAGCATAGGGGCTGGAGAGATAGCCTAGCGGTTAAGAGCACCGACGCTCTTGCAGAGGACCCGGGTTCGATCCCCAGCACCCACATGGCGGCTAAGAACCGTCTATAACTCCAATTCCAGGAGAACTCCAGTTCCAGGGGAATCCAAGACCCTCTTCTGACCTCCGCGGCATTGCACGACACGGGTGCACAGACCTGCATGCAGACAATACATTCATACACATACAAAAAAAAAAGATACACAGACAAGAGTCAACTAATTCTACCAACTGCATAAACAGGAGCCAAGTAAGACAGTTTTGTTGCATCCAAGTATATTTCAATGAATAAATATTAATTTGAGGTCAAAATATTCAACTTCAGAAGGAAGGTTTAAGGGTCTGATGCTACAAGTGTTTCTAGATAGACTTTCTTTCACTCTACCAACTTCTAATGTCTATTGCCATCCTTTCCCATCAGGCTGCCACACTGCCCTTTATAAATGGCTTCTCATCATTGCAACATATTGTTAAAATCAAAAGAGCTAAGTGCACTTTTTTATTTTTTTTTTTTATTTTTTTTTGTGTTTTCGAGACAGGGTCTCCCTGTAGCCCCCAGCTTCCTGGAACTCACTCTGTAGACCAGGCTGGCCTGAACTCACAAAGATCCGCCTGCCTCTGCCTCTCCGAGTGCTAGGATTAAAGGCATGCGCCACCATGCCCGGCCTTTTTTTTTTTTTTTTTGTATGTGTATGAATGTATTGTCTGCTGCATCAGGTTTGTGCACCCGTGTCATGCAATGCCGGGAGGTCAGAAGAGGGTCTTGGATTCCCCTGGAACTGGAGTTCTCCTGGAATTGGAGTTATAGACGGTTCTTAGCCGCCATGTGGGTGCTGGGGATCGAACCCGGGTCCTCTGCAAGAGCGTCGGTGCTCTTAACCGCTAGGCTATCTCTCCAGCCCTATGCTTGGCAATATCTTATCATCTTTATATCTCCTTCTCCACTGGCACCTGAGAATTCAGTCATCATTTGTGTCAAGGCCTATCATGTCAAGTTGTGTCCCCAGTGTTCCTCAATGCAAGTTTATCCACTGGGTCAGTCAGCCTATGTAGAGTCCTTCTTTTTAGAAAGATCAGCTTTCTCGCCCAGCAGTAATCAGCACCAATAATTCTTCAACTAAGATTAGGGCTTGTTGCCCAGTTCCACGTTCCATGCTGGGGTTTTGTCTGATAAATCTATGCATGCTGATACCATTGCTGTGTTTCATGTAAAGCAGGGTCCCAGGAGCCTGTATGGCTTTCTTTTCATATGGTCAGGCAAAAAGGTAGATTTTTTTTATTGAATGAACTGTTATGTACCTTATTTAAATGCAGATTCTTATTTTAGCTTGTTTGACTTTTTTAACATTGTGTGTGTCTGTGTGTCTGTGTGTGTGCACCTGTGTGTGTGTGCACCTGTGGTGTGCACCTGTGTGTGTGTGTGTGTGTGGTTGTGTGTGTGTATGCACTCAGGCATGCAGCTGGGGTGTGGAAGCCAGAGAACAACCTGCAGGACTTGGTTTTCTCCTTGCACCATGTGAGTTTCAGAAATTGAAATCATGTCCCATCTCTCTGGCTTCCTGGCCTTTGCCTACTGAGCCATCTTACAGCCCCAGGTTTTTTTTTTCTTTGTTCCCATCAGTTTTAAGGGTTCTTTTCTTTTTTTTTTGTCTTTGAAGACAGAGTCTCCCTGCAGCCCCAGCTGGCTTGGAACTCAGTCTGTAGCGCAGGGTGGCACAGAGAGATCCACTTGCCTCTGTCTTCTGAGTTGCTGGTTAAAGGCATGTAGAACCGTGCTCAGCTTTAGGGTCTTTTTTTAAAGACAAAAGATAAGCTTTCATGTATGGTCTCATTCTTTTTTTATAATTTATTTATACTTTTATGTCTATGTGTGTGTGCCTGAGTGTATGTATGTGCACCACATGCATGCAGTTCTCAAGGAGGTCAGGACAGTGTGTGGATCCCCTAACAATGGTTGTGAGTCGTGATGTGGGTGATGGGAACTGGAATCCAGATCCTGCAAGAGCAGTAAGCAAGCATTCTTATATTCTGGCCCTCTCTCCAGCCTCTAGAATCTCATTTACCAAACTGCTAAAGTAGCCACACTTTTGAGGCTGGTGGTTAACTTGAAACGTAGAGATCATCTGGGCTGGGTATGTGGCACATGCCTTTAATCCCAGCACTTGGGAACAAGAGGAGGGTGAATCTCTGTGATTCAAAGCCAGCCTGGTCTACATAGTGAGTTCAGGCCAGCCCTGTCTCAAAAAGACAACAAAAAAAAAAGAGAGGACAGACCAAAGAATTAGCATTTTTACAAAAGGCCCAAAGGGGCTGGGGATTTAACTCAGTGGTACAGCACTTACCTATCTGGCAAGGACAGGCCTTGAATTCAACCCCAGCACCACCAAACAAAATAAAAAGACCCAAAAAAAAAAGTAAAGGAATTTGCTACAAATCCTCAGAGAGAAGATATTCCTTTCCATAAAATAAGGATAGAAAAATAAGGGAAGGAGACCAGTCAATGAAAAACAAAAAGAACAGAATCAAAAATAAGAATGGGGTTGGGGGCTGGAGAGATGGCTCAGTGGTTAAGAGCACCGGCTGCTCTTGCAGAGGACCTGGGTTTGATCCCAGCACCCACATGGAGGTTAAGAGCTGTCTTTAAGCCAGGCACTGTGCCCACACTTTGATCCTAGCACTTGGGAGGCAGAGGCAGGCGAATCTCTATGAGCTCAAGGCCAACCTGGTCTACAGAGTGAGTTCCAGGCCAGCTGGAGCTACAGAGAGACCTGTCTCAAAAAAAAAAAAGAAAAAGAAAAAGAAAAAGAAAAGAAATGGGGTTGGGGGTTATAGCTCAATGGTGATACCTAGCATCTACAAGGCCCTGGGTTCCATCCTCACTACCATTAATAGAAAAATGAATGAATGAATGAATGAAAAGTTAACCAGCAAAGAATATTCCAGAAAAATAGAACAATAAAAAAAGAATAAGTTGTTTTTTTTTGTTTTTTTTTTTTTTTGTTTTTTTTTGTCTTTTCGAGACAGGGTTTTCCTGTAGCCCCAGCTGTCCTGGAACTCACTCTGTAGACTAGGTTGGCCTTGAACTCACAAAGATCCCCTGCCTCTGCCTCCCAAGTGCTAGGATTAAAGGTGTGTGCCACCACACACCTGGCTGAAAATAAGTTTGTTTTTAAAATTACATTTATTAGCTGGTGTGGTGATGCACACCTTAATCCCAGGAGTTTTCAGGACAGCTGCCCACTACAGGGAGACCCTGTCTCAAAAAGACAAACTAGGAGAAGTTGGTTCACCATATGGGTCCCATAGATAGAACTCAGGTCACCAGATTCATGGTAAGCACCTTTACCTGCTGAGTCATCTCATCAGGACCCTTTAAGAGGTTCAGTTTTATAGTTTTACCATATGAGAAGAACTCCAGGTCCTGTTGGTTTGTAACAACATAAATGTATTATCACTACTAGGCTGTATGCTTTAAAGTGACATATTGTTATCACAATTATAAATTAACATAAAAAAAACCATCCTAAAGAAATAGAAAACTTAAGACTGGAGAGATGGCTCAGCGATTAAGAACAACACTGGCTCTACCGGGAGACCCTGTCTTGAAAAGACCACTGGCTGTGGTGGTTTGAAGAGATGTCCCCCATAGGCTTTAAGATTCAGATATTTTGTCTCCAGTGGTGGCACTGTTCTTGGAGGTCTTAGAAGGTGTGGCCATTGCTAGAGGAAGTACATTATTGGGGGCGGCTTGCTTAGTGAGTTTAACAAGCCTTTCGGTCTCCAGTCGCTCTCTCTGCTTCCTGTGCTCATTGCGAGATGTGACCCTCGGCTTGCTGCTCCAGCCCTGGCCACCATGCTCCCACTACAGTGGACTCTGATTCCCTGAACCAGCAATCGTAGCTCAAATAAACTCTTCCTTTTATAGTTCCTTTTTGGTCATGGTGTTTTATCACAGCAACAGAAAAGTGACTAATACACTGGCTGCTCTTGCAGAGGATCTGGATTGGGTTCCCAGCACCCATCATGGCTTAACTCATGTCAAAACTCCAGTTCCAGAGGATCTGACACCCTCTTCTGACCTCCTGAGGAAGTGCATGGCACTGGTACACTTACCCTGCATACATACAGGCAATATACTCATATTTAAAGAGAAAAAAAGAAATAGAAAACTAGGCATCTGGGAAGCAGAGGTAGGAATATCATTAGAAGCTCAAGGCTAGCCTGGCCTACATATTGAGGTCTAGGATATCCTGATTACATAACATCGTGAAACCCTGTCTAAAAATTTTTATAAAATAAAAGATGACTATAAAGTTAAAGAATTAACCTCAAATCTTAACCCATAAGTAATAAACATTCTTGAAAGAAACACAAAGACATGAATGAAAGGAAATACTAAGGAAAATTTCTTCTATAACTGAACTAGCAATTTCCATTCTCAATGAGTCCTTAGTGCAAAACATTAAGAAAGCATTAGAGAAAGGCATGCCATTATAAAACTTCCGAACAGTAAGCTAAAGAGAAAAATCTTTTTTTTAATTTTTGGTCTTTTGAGACAGGATCTCCTTTTAGCCCCAGCTGGCCTGGACTCACTATGTAGACCCAGCTGGCCTGGAACTCACAAGATCACTGCTTGCCAGTGAGTGATGATTAAAGGCCATGCACCACCACATGTGCTAGCTAAAGAGAAAATCTTAATCCTTCCAGAGACTGGGGAGAAGTAACACACAAAGGATCTGGAATTGGAATCAATCGTTTAATACATTCCAGAAATATACAGAAAAATGGGGTATCAGTATCTTCAAAATGATAAGGATAATACTCTCAGACTTCAATATCCAACACAACAATGAGTGTCAGAACATAATCCCAAGCTGGCCTAGCTTGCTATATAGCTGAGGATGACCTAAAACTTTTGGTCCTCCTGCTTCTACATGCTGAATGCTGGGATTATCACACCCAGCTTTCTATGCAGTGCTGGAAATTGAACCCAGAACTTCAAGCATGTTAGATAAGAACTCTACCAATTGAGCACTATCCCTACCCCCTATATATACATTTTTAAAACTCTGTGTATTGTTTTAGTTTAAAAACATTAAGGGGCCAGGCTGGTAGTGCATGCCTTTAATCCCAGCACTTGAGAGGCAGAGAGGCCGGCAGATCTCTGTGAGTTCAAGGCCAGCCTGGTCTATAAAGTGAGTTCCAGGACAGCCGGAGCTACAGGGGACCCTGTCTCAAAAAGACCTATTAAAAAATTAATGGGAGCAAGGGCGGGTGGTGCATGGATTTAATTTAAGCCACTTGGAGGCAGAGGCAGGCGGATCTTTGTGAGTTCAAGGCCAACCTGATCTACATTGAGAGTTCCAGCCCAGTTGAGGCTACAAGAGAGACCCTGTCTCAAAAAGACAAACAAAACAAACAACAACATTAATGGTTTGCTGGGAGCACATGCCTTTAATGCAAGCACTCAGAAGAGGCAGGCAGATTTCTAGTGTTTGAGGCCACCCTGGTCTAAACAATAAGTTCCAGGCAAGCAGGGGCTACATAGTGAGAACCTGTGTTCAAAAATGAAAACATTTATGCTAAAAAATTGTCATAGTATGGTGGAGATTGTCTGTAATATCCTTAAGTTTATCCATAGTCCCTAAGATTTCTGATTTCCCTGGAGCCAAGAGGAAAGGACAGAGATAATATAGTCTGTAGATGGGAGCCAAGGGTTTTGTGAATCATACTCACTCACATGATGGCACACGTACACACTCATTACTTCTCATTTCCTTGCTGTTACTTTGAAAGTCATCTCTCAAAACACAATGTCAAATTTTGTAATTATTTTATTGTTTGGTTATTGTTCTTTTGGGTTTGGTTTTAAGGTTGGGTCTCACACTGCAGCTGAGGCTCCTGAGCTCATTATCCAGGCCCAACTTAGCCTCCAACTCACAGTGATTCTCCTGCCTCCGTGTCTTTGAAGACAGAGGCATGAGCTAACACATCTAACTTTAACCAGGTTTTTAAGAAAATTCTAAATAATTGTGGTGTGCAATGGGATGTTTGATTGGTGAGGTAATATATACAAAGTTTGCAGGTGCTATGATCAAAAGAGGCCCATTTTTGCCTGCTACACAATATGTCAATCACTAAAATGGGGGCCTGAAGAGATGNAAAAATAAAAAAAAATAAAAAAAATAAAAAAAAGATTGCCAAGCATAAAAAACAAACAAACAAAGAAAAACAAACAAATTGCCAAGCGTGGTGGCGCACGCCTTTAATCCCAACACTTGGGAGGCAGAGGCAGGTGGATCTTTGTGAGTTCAAGGCCAGCCTGATCTACAGAGTGAGCTCCAGGACAACTGGGACTAAAGGGAGACCCTGTCTCAAAAATATGCCCCCCCAAAGATGATTAAGATTGAGATTGAGATGTTCTGTTTGCAATACACAAAAACTCAATAAAAAATTTACAAAAAAATTGTATTTGCCCCCAAATCCACTTTTTTAAAAAACAAAATTATTGCTGGGCATGTTGGCACATGCCTTTAATCCCAGCACTTGGGAGGCAGAGGCAGGTGGATCTCTGTGAATTCAACACCAGCCTGGTCTACATAGCAAGTTCCAGGACAGCTGGGGCTACAGGGAGACCCAGTTTCAAAAAGACTAAAAAAGCAAAACAAAACAAAATGAAACAAAAACCCCCCAAATTTATTAATTATTATTAGTGTGTATGTGTGCTGGAGTGTGCATACCCCACATGTATGAAAGTCAGAGGACAACTGTGGAGACCTGGAGATCAAACGGAAGTTGTTAGACTTTCCTGGCGATTGCTTTGTTAGGCTTTCCTGGCGATTGCTTTGTTAGGCTTTCCTGGCGATTGCTTTGTTAGGCTTTCCTGGCGATTGCTTTCACCCACTGAGGCATCATGCCACTGTCCTCCATCCCCCCCAAAGAAAACTTATTTGTTTTCATTTTATACTCGCTTACGTTTCTATATAAAACATTTAAATGTTTACAATTTTTGGTCAAATAGAAAGATCTTAATAAGATTATTTAAAAATCGCCTGGCGTGGTGGCACATGCCTTTAATCCTAGCACTCGGGAGGCAGAGACAGGCAGATCTCTGTGAGTTCAAGGCCACCCTGGTCTACAGAGTGAGCTCCAGGATAGCTGGGGCTACAGGGAGACCCTGTCTCGAAAAGACCAAAAAAAAAAAAAAAAAAAAGATTACTTAAAATGAAAAAGCATATGAAACAGAAAACTTCTACTTTTTTTTTTAAATCTTCTTTGCTCTTACTACTACTTATTGTACAATATTGCAATGTCAGGTGGGTTTTTGCTGGATTAAATACCACACTATAGAGTATGACATTAACATTCTGATGAGCATTCAGCTCTGAAAATCATTGAATTACTTTTAGTTGTATGTCTTTCACTGCATTAAGAATCCTGTGAGCTGGGCATGGTGGGACACACTTGTAGTCCCAGCACTTGGAGGCAGAGGCAGATGGATCTCTGTGAGTTCAAGGCCAGCCTGGTGTACATAGTGAGTTCCAGGCCAGGGAGACCCTGTCTCAAAAAGAACAAAGGGGGTTGGGGGAAAGCCTGTGAAGAGAGCTGGAGAGATGACGCAGCGGTTAAGAGCACTTGCTACTCTTGCAGAGGACCTGGGTTCAGTTCCCCAACGTCCAGGTGGCAGCTTACCACCTGTATAATTCCAGTTCCAGTTCCAGGAGATCTGATGCCCTCTTCTGGCCTCCACAAGCACTGCATGCATGTAGTACACTTGTATTACATTAAGGTAAAACACTCATACACACAAAATAAAAATAAATAATAATTTTAAAACATTAAAAAGAATTCAGTGAAGTAGTGCAGATGCAGCTTACCTTACATATACAGTAACCTGGGTTCAATCCCCCACACCACTTTAAAACCTGATTTGACACAAATTTACAATCCCAGTCCTGGGTAGGTAGAGACAGAAAGATCAAAAGTTCAAGGTTGTCCCCAGCAATATAGCCAGTTTAAGGACAGCATGGGTTACCAGAGGCCATGTCCCCAAAACAAACAGATAACAACAACAAAATCTGCCCCCAAACAAAAGAATTCTCTAAAGTGAGGTGTGGTTAGTGCAAACCTGTGATCTTGCCTTTCCGGAGGTAGATACAGGAGAATTCGGAGCCCAAATTTATCCCTGGCAACATAGCAAGTTCGAGGCAAGCTTGGGCTATAGGAAACTTTGTCTCAAAAACAAAACAAAGCAAAAATAAAGGAGTAATCCTGTGAATAGCATCCCATCATGTAATGACCTTCACTGTACAATGCACAGAAAATGATCCAGGGCTGGAGAGATGGCCTAGTGGTTAAGAGCGCCGACCGCTCTTGCAGAGGACCCGGGTTCGATCCCCAGCACCCACATGGCGGCCGAGAACCGTCTGAAACTCCAATTCCAGGAGAACTCCAGTTCCAGGGGAATCCGACACCCTCTTCTGACCTCCGCAGCATTGCACGACACGGGTGCACAAACTTGCATGCAGACAGTACATTCATACACATACAGAAATAAATAAAATAAAAAAAATTAAAAAAAAAAGAAAAAAAAAAAAAGAAAATGTTCCATATATCACATGCCTGTATGTAGAGTTCTCGCCAGGAAACCAAATAGTTGAGGCTTAGAAATTTGATTGCAAGTGTTCCTAGGGTATATGGAGCAAATGAAAATAGTTTGAGTCCCAGCTGATTTCCATTTATTCCTGTTAGCAGCCTTGAGCCTCCCACTCCCTGAACTATGGTCTATAGAAATTAATATCCAATGGTGGAGATGGAAGAAGGGGTGGGGGTGGAAAGGGTGGCTGGGACAGAGCTTGCTCACAGCCTGAGGACCAAGAATTCTAAAGGCTTTTCTATATAGATTTTCAGCCAACCCTCCCACGTCTTTTGTCTTGCTTTGGTTTATTTAAACTTATGATTAAGAGAACAAATATTTCTTTACACATCACTCAGCTCTCTTGCAATTTAACATTTATAAGCTTGTTTCAGATCTTTTAAAAATGAAATACAATTGAAATCTTCTATCAGCCCCACCTAATTAAATTTCTTTCTCTACTCTTTTCCTCCCTCTGAAAATATAACCACAATCCTGCATTTGGTATTAACTTTCCTATGCCTATTCCCTCTATCCTCTTATTCTGTATGTATGTGTCCATAAATAGTATATAAAGCTGGGCACCCTGGCACACACCTGTTATCCCAACACTTGAAAAATGGAGGCAGTCTTAGTTTTATAGCTAGTTCCAGGCTAGCTTGGGCCAGATGACCCTGTATCAAAAAAGAAAAAGAGGGTCTAGAAAGATCACTCAGTGGTGTTCTTCAGGAGGACCCAGGTTTGATTCCCAGCACCCACATGGTGGGTAACGACCACTTATAACTCCAGTTCCAAGGGATCTGACACCCTCTTCTGGCTTCTGCAGGCAACCAACATGTGCGGTGTACTTACATATATGCAGCCAAAACACTCATACACATAAAACAAAAATAATAAGTAATTTGTTTTTACTTTTTGAGACAGGTTCTCCCTGTAGCCCCAGCTGTCCTGAAACTCACTATGTACACCAGGATCATAGAGATCTGCCTGCCTCTGCCTCCCGAGTGCTGGGATTAAAGGCGTGCACCACCACGCCTGGCTTAAAATATTAGAAAAAAAAAAGAGTTGAGGATGTAGCTCAGTGGCAGAGTGTTTGCCTGACATTCACTAAGGGCCTAGGTTCAATTTCCAGCTGCAAAAGTGAAATAAAAGCAACACTGTATATTGTTATGACTGGAGAGTGGTTCAACAGTTAAGAACATGGATAGCTCTTACAGAGGACCCAGATCCAGTTCCCAGCACTCACGTGGTAGCTAACAACTATCCTTAACTCTAGTTCTAGGGCATCTGATCCGGTCTACTGGCCTCCATGGGCATTGCATGACATGAATGCACCTATATACATGTAGGCAAAACACTCATACACATAAAAGAAAACAAATAACAAAAAAGAAAACAAAAAGGAAAATCACCTCCCTTCCAAACAAACAAAAATAATGAATGATGTATTTCTCATGATGTTTTTTAAATTTTTATTTATTTCTGTATGTGTATGAATGTACTGTCTGCATGCAGGTTTGTGCACCTGTGTCGTGCAATGCTGCGGAGGTCAGAAGAGGGTGTCGGATTCCCCTGGAACTGGAGTTCTCCTGGAATTGGAGTTTCAGACGGTTCTCAGCCGCCATGTGGGTGCTGGGGATCGAACGCGGGTCCTCTGTAAGAGCGGTCGGCGCTCTTAACCACTAGGCCATCTCTCTAGCCCCCAATATTTCTCATGATTTTAAACTTTCAAAAAATAGTACCATACTAAATGGTTCCATATGAAAATTGTTTCCTTTTAAATGTATTTTTTTGGTCCCTCCCCCTTTTTGGCTTTTTTTTTGTGACAGGGTCTCCCTATAGACCCAGCTGGCCTGGAACTTGCTACATAGACCAGACTGGCCTTGAACTCAGAGAAATCTGCTTGCCTCTGCCTCCTGAGTTGGGATTAAATGCATGTGCCACCATGCCCCCTTTGTTCTTAATTTAATTTTTTCATACAATACATTATAATCATATTTAGACCTCCTTATCTGCACCCCACCCCCATAGCCCATCCCCAGGATTTCACGAATTCTGGATTTATGTTATAGCCTATTGAGCCAAGTTTGTGTACCCAGCTACTCTCTATGAATTTATCCACTGGAGTCTCTTCAACCTATTTGGCCTCACTCCCTTAAAGATCAGCTGTCCTTCATCCAGAAGTGATCAGCTGTCCCTGCTTTGTTTTTTGTTTGTTTCTTTGTTTGTTTTGTTTTGTTTTTAGACAGGGTCTCATTATGTAGACCTCGCTGGCCTAGTACTTGCTTGTCAGGCTGGCCTTGAACTCACAGAGATCTGCCTGTCTCTGCCTCCCCCAAGTGCTGAAATTAAAGGGCTGGAGAGATGGCACAGCAGTTAAGAACACTGGCTGCTCTTGCAGAGGACTCAGGTGTGATTCCCAGCACCTAAATGATGGCTAACAACCTTCCCTAACTCCAGTTCCAGGAGATCTGATGCTCTGTTCTGACCGCCACAGGCATTGCGCAACATGGGTGCACTTACACATGTGCAGGTAATATAGCCACATAAAATAAAGTAATAAGCCAGGCATGGTGGCACACACCTTTAATTCTAGCACTTGGGAGGCAGGCGGATCTTTGTGAGTTCAAGGCCAGCCTGGTCTACAGAGTGCAAATTCCAGGACAGCTGGGGCTACAGGGAGACCCTGTCACAAAAAAAGTAATAAATAAATAAGATATTTTAAATTATATGTACATGTCTATGTCTGTGGTCGGGTATGTACACATCCATATGGGTGTCCTGGGAGGCCAGAAAAAGGCCTCCTGAAGCTGGCATTATAGGTCCTGTGCAAGAGGAGTACATGCTCACAGGGCTGGTGGCACATGCCTTTAATCCCAGCACTCGGGAGGCAGAGGCAGGAGGATCTCTGTGAGTTCAAGGCAGCCTGGTCTACACAGTGAGTTCCAGGCAACTGGGGTTACCGGGACGCTGTTCTCAAAAACAAACAAAAAAAAAAAAAAAGAGGACTACATGCTCTTAACTAGTGAGCCATCTCTCCAGCCCTTCATCCTATGTCTTAACTCTTGCTAGCATGTGATATTGACAGATTTTGAAATGGATTGATATGAAAAAGTATCCAATTGTTTTAAAAATGACAGATGTAGTAAAATGGCAAAACTAATAAGGAAATATTAGCAAAAATATTCGGGCAAATGGAGAAGCATGTATAAATAATTATAGGCAAGAGTACATGACATCTTCCAGAAAGTGAAACAGGTTAGTCAGTTCTAGGTAGAGTTGTAGAGGGACAATGCTGAGAGATGGACATCTGGGGCATAATAATGACTGATATTTATTGAAGTTGAAGATGTTCTCTGCTGACTGCAGTTTTGTTTTTTTTTTTTTGGTGTTTTCGAGACATGGTCTCCCTATAGCCCCAGCTGTCCTGGAACTCACTCTGTAGACCAGGCTGGCCTTGAACTCACAAAGATCCGCCTGCCTCTGCCTCCCAAGTCCTAGGATTAAAGGTGTGCGCCACCACACGAGGCATTTTTTTTTTTTCTGACTGCCGTTTTAACTGATTTCAATGTTCGATCTTGCTGAATCCCTGTGACAACTCTAAGAAGATGTGTCTGTCAGTTCATTTTACAGATGCTGAAACTGGGATTCTAAGAGACTGAGGAGTGCATCTACATGTGCAGCTACCTGTTAAGCTGAGGTGTAGAATCCTGGCCACCATACACTACAGGAATCCATCACTGAACTGTATAGTTATGTCTTTTAAAGTAGGGTAAGATTAAGATTGGAATGTGAAAAAATACATGTCATTATCTACTTAAAGACAATGTCACTACCTGGATATTAATTTAGTGTTGCTAAGAAGGGAAGAGTAATTTTTCTTTTAAATTTTATTTTGTTATGTATTTCTTTTGTATTAGTGTGTGTAGGTGCACATATGTGTACGTGTGCATGCGTGTGGAGGGCAGAGGTCACCCTTGGGTATTCTTCCTCAGGAGCTATTGTTGTTTTATGAGGTAGGATCTCTCACTAGTCTGAAGCATGCCAATTAGGCTACTTTGGCTGGCCAGTGAATTTGGGGATCCGCCCGTCTCTGCCTCATCAGTGCTGGGATTACAAGTGCATTTTGAGCATAGAAGTAGTATCAACTTGGTTGCTGTGCAAGCCCTAAGGTATTTCATGTGTCCTGTGATTTTTTTCCCCTCATTCATACTTTTGTAACTAATGTCCTGGCAAGGTCTATGAAAATCAACTACTTGGAAATTTAGACCTTAATGGCACACTTTACAGTGTACAGGAGAGTGCATGGTGAAGGAAGAGCCTGGGAGAATTTTAGTAAATTCATCCTCACAGTGGGAAATCTTGGGGATGTTGGGCCATTTCAGTGATGTGTCTTGCTGATGTGAGCTTAGACAATGAGGACCTTCTCCTGCAAGAACCAGGGTTGTGGGGTAGGAGAGTTGGCTATTTGGTTGGTCATGTACTGATCTTGCAGAGGAACTGAGTTCCTAGCACCTGTGCCAGGCAGCTCACAACCGCCTGCAACTCCAGCACCAGGGGATCCAGTGCCTCTTTTGGTGTCTGCAGGCAGTGCAGTATGTGCACTCATGCACACATACCCACATACAGACACACATGCATACACGTAATAAAAATAACAAATAAATATCAAAAATAAAACAAAAAGAATCAGAGTTGTGTAATTGATCTGCCTTGCATCACAGAGGCTGGCCATTATCTCAGTCCTCATAAGGCTAGGCAGGAGTATTCCTATTCCACTGGTAGAGAAGATGAGACCCACTGCACAGACCAAAAGACAGCATTGGAAAATCAGTGAACAAGAATAGGGTATTAGTTAAAAGTCAGAAAATGATCCAGGGCTGGAGAGATGGCCTAGTGGTTAAGAGCGCCGACCGCTCTTGCAGAGGACCCGGGTTCGATCCCCAGCACCCACATGGCGGCCGAGAACCGTCTGAAACTCCAATTCCAGGAGAACTCCAGTTCCAGGGGAATCCAAGACCCTCTTCTGACCTCCGCGGCATTGCACGACATGGGTGCACAAACCTGCATGCAGACAGTACATTCATACACATACAGAAATAAATAAAATAAAAAAGTAGAAAGATGAAGACAAAGAGAAAATCTTGAAAGTAGAAAGAAATAGTTCATTTCTTATATACGGGGAGCCTTGGTAAGATTAACAGCTAATTTATCATCAGAAACCATGGAGCCTAGAGGGCAGTAGAATTATGTAATCTTAAAGCACAAAACAAACAAACAAACAAACCCACCACCATCAACAACAAAAACTGTCAGTCAGGCATACTGTATCTAATAGAATCATCCTTCAAAAATGAAGGAGAAATTAAGACATTCCCAGGTAAACAAAAGCTAAAGTAGTTCATCACCTATAGGAATTAAATACAGGGATAAAGCAGTTCAACCTATAGGAAATGCTAATAGGAATCCTTTAGGAAGAACTAAACTAGGTGATAAATTACATGGGACCCTAAAGCCATAAGAAGAGTAAAGACAACCAGTAAAAGTAATTACATACAGGGGCTGGAGAGATGGCTCAGCAGTTAAGAGCACTGGCTACTCTTGCAGAGGACCTGGGTTCAGTTCCAAGCACCCACATGGCAGATAACGACTGTCCATAACTCCAGTTCCAGGGGATCCAATGTGCTCTTCTGACCACCATGGTCATTGCACAACACAGGTGCACTTACATACATGCAGGTAATATACTCATACATATAAAATGGGAATAATGAATAGAATATTTAAAAAACATAATTACATAGGTAGATAGAAAATTTCACATTATTGTAGGTTTATTATCATTACTCTATTTTTTTTTTTTTTTTACTTTTTGAGATGGGGTTTCCCTGTAGTGCTAGCTGGCCTGGAACTCCTTATGTATATCAGGCTGGCCTTGAACTCACAGAGATCCACTTGCCTCTGCCTCCACACCCACCTTATTCCTCTGCTTTTTACATGAATAAAAGGGCAAATATAGCCAGGCATGTTGGTGCATGCTTTTAATCCCAGCACTCACGAGGCAGAAGCAGGCAGATCTCTGTGAGTTCAAGGCCAGCCTGGTCTACATAGTGAATTCCAGGACAGATGGAGCTACAGTGAGACCCTGTCTCAAAAAGACAAAAAAAGGGCAAATGTGTAAAATAATAATTATGAATCTATGTTAGTGCTATATAATGTATAAAGATGTTATTTGTATAAAGATGTTTATTTGTCAGATGGGTGTGGTGGCTCAGAACTTTAATCTCAGCACTTGGGCAGCAGAGGCAGGTGGATCTCTGTGAGTTCAAGGCCAGCCTGATGTACATAATGAGTTCCAGGACAGCTGGGGGCTACAGGGAGACCCTGTCTCAAAAAAAGACAAAAAAGATGTTATTTGTGACAATGACATCAGAAAGGAACAGATAAGTGCAGAGTTAATATGTGTTACTGAAGTAAGCTGGTATCAGTTTAAAACAAATTTCTATAAATTTAAGATGTCAGTTATCATCCCCATGACAACCACTAAGAAAATAAGTTAAAGATGGAAAAAGACATATGGACGAATATAAATTGTATGCTACAGAGCCGAGTTGGGTGGCACATGCCTATAATCTGGAACTTGGGAGGGGGAGGTTGCAGAATCAGAAGTTTAAGGTCGTTCTCAGGTACAAAGCCAGTTCAAGGCCAACCTGGACTAGAGGAAATCATGTCTCAAAAAAATTACACAGTAGAAAAATCAAACACAAAGTGTGAGCTGGGCGTGGTGGCGCATGCCTGTAATCCCAGCACTTGGGAGGCAGAGGCAGGCTGATCTCTGTGAGTTCAAGGCTAGCCTGGTCTACATCGTGAGTTCCAGGCCAGCTGGGGCTACAGGGAGACCCTGTCTCAAAAAGACCCCCCCAAAAAAGAAAGAAAAACAAAAACAAAAACAAAAAACCAAACAAAACAAAATGTGGTGGTATCTGTAATCCTAGAACTCAGGAAGCAGAAGCTGAAGTATTACAAATTTGAGGAGAGCTAGACTACATAGTGAGGTCCGGGCCAATTGGGCTATAGTGTAAGGCAGAGAGAGAAAGAGACACAGAGGGAGACAGAGACAGACAAGAAAGAAAGAAAGAAAGAAAGAAAGAAAGAAAGAAAGAAAGAAAGAAAGAAAGAAAGACCATTTATAAGCACATCCAAAAGAATGAATTGCTTCATGATAAATTTAAATAAGTAAATGAAAAATTCAGTGCTAAATGTATAAAACAAATGGGAATCCATGTTCATGGATTGGAAGAGTTAATATTAAATATTAATAATATGAAGCAATCTATATATTCAATATAATCATGACCAAAATTTCAGTAGCATTTTTATTCTTTTGAAAAATTTGAAATTTATGTGGAACTGCAAGAGCCTCTGAGTAGCCAAAACAATATTGAAAAATAAGAATAAAATTGGAGGGCTCCCGCTTTCTGATTTTTTTTTTTTACCTATAATAATCAAAACAGCATTGTGCTGGTGTATAGCTAGACATATACAAATGAATGGAATAAGACTGAGAGTCTCTTGCCAAGCCAAAACATTTATGACTGATTGATTTTTGACAAGGGCGCCATTTAATGGGTGAAAAAAATTGTCGATAATTGGACCTATAATAGCTACGTGTTGTACCCTTGCCTCATTACTCTTTTCTTTTTTTTCTTGTGTTGGGAACTGAACCTAGGGTCTCATAGATGTTATGTAAGTGTTCTGCCACTGAGCCACATTTCTGCCTCATTCTATATACAAAAATCAATTCACACTAGATCAATGTCCTAAATATAAACGCTATAACTGTTACACTATTAGATGAAAACAAGGACAACTCCTCATGACCTTCGATCTGGCTCTAAAAGCATAAGCAACAAATGAAGTAAAAAATAAATTGCTCTTCATTAAAATTAAAAACTCGTGATTGGCATGTACAAACTGTTCTTTTGAAGCTGACAATCCCTCAAGAACTGCCATTTCTTATAGTCAGCTGAAAGTCTGCAATGAGTCGCATTTACTGGAAACTGGGATTTATCTAGTCCTTGTTTAAACTTTAAGTGGCTTAATGTGCCTTCCAGGAAGCTATCTGCTTTGCAGAAAAATCACATGTATTTAACGTCTTATTTTGGCATAAAAGAGAGCTGTGCTACTCTTAAATTAATAGACTCAGATTCTCCCCATCTCTACTGAAAGGCATTTCTGTGCCAAATTATTGGTTCGTCTAGGGGCTCTGTGTCTTGGCCCAATTCTATGAGGAGAGGCAGAAATAGCTGGATCTCAGCAACCACACTGCAGTTCACAATGGTCTGTAACTCCAGTTTTCTTTTGGCCTCCCTGGGTACCACGCATGCACGTGGCACACACACACACACACACACACACACACACATACACATACATGCAGATAAACATTCATATACATAAGATAAAATAAATGAATCTTGAAAAAAAAAGAAAATTGCTACAATTACAAGCCTGAAATAGTATTTATTATTTTGGAGTGTGTGTGGCTTAGGTGTCGGGTGCTGCAGGGCTGGGTCGCCTGCTCTGGGTTTCACCAGATTTTAATCCAAGTGTTGACTGGGGTTGTGGGCTCCTCAGAGGCTCAGTTGGGGAAATAATCTATTTCTAAGCTTCCTCAGACTGTTGGCAAAATTCATCTCCCTGCAGTTGTAGCACTGTAACCATGACCCATTTCCCTTCTGGCCATCAAAAGCCACCTACAGTTAACAAGACAGTTGACTTCTTCAAAGCCTATAAAGTGGTTGGGGCTCCTGCTCAGCTGGCAGATTTCTTGCCTAGTATGTACCAGTGTATTTACAGACAATGTCCACTGACTTGTTCTGACTGGCCTGGAACTTACTCTGTAGTCCAGGCTAGCCTTGAGCTGGCAATCCTCCTGCTTCAGCTTCCTAAGTACTGAGATTGGAGTTTCACTTTGAGGTCTTTGATCCATCTGGAGTTGACTTTTGTACAGGGTGAGAGGTAGGGGTTTAATTTCATTCTTCTACAAGTGGTGATCCAGTTTTGTCAACACCACTTGCTGAAGATGCTGTCTTTTCTCCATTGTGTCTTCTTGGCCCCCTTGTCAAATATGAGATGGCTGAAATTGTATGTGCTCAGGTTTGGATCTTCAGTTTTGTTCCATTGGTCAACAGGTCTGTTTTTGTGCCAGTACCAGGCTGTTTTTATGACTATAGCCCTGTAGTATAGTTTGAAGTCTGGTATAGAGATCCCCCCTGTGTAGCTCTTTTCACTCAGGGTTGTTTTGGCTATTCGGGGTCTTTTGTTTTTCCAAATGAATTTAAGGACTTTTTTTTCCAAGCCTGTGAAGAAAACTCTTGGGGATTTGATGGGATTGATTTAAATCTGTACATGAGTTTGGAAAGAATGGACATTTTTTACATTGTTAATTTTCCCAACTATGAGGATGAGGTTTTTCCATCTTTCGATGTCTTCTTCAATTTCTGTCTTTATTTAAAGGTTAAAATTTTTGTTGTAGGGATCTTTGTCTCTTCGGTTGGTTTGTTCCTAGGTAGTTCATTGTTTTTGAGGCTATTGTGGTGGGAAGGTCCTCTTTGAATTCTTTTTACAGTTGCTTGTTCTTGGTGTAAAGAAAGGCCATTGATTTTTTTTAGTTTATTTTGTAGCCTGCCCACTTTGCTGAAGCTGTTTAATCATTTCTAGGAGTTTGTTTGGTGGAGTGTGGGTTAGCATCCGTAAGGTTTTAAAAAAAAAAAAACAATGCATATCAAACATGCAGCAATGGATAGCTTGATTTCCGCTTTTCCAATTAGTACTCCTTTAAGTTCCTTTTCTTGCCGTTATTGCTCTTAGCAAGTGTTTCGAGCACTATATCGAAGAGGAGTGGTGACCAGGGGGCAAAAGCCCTTGCCAAGTTCCTACCTTTAAAGGGAATTGTTTCTGTCATTTTCCCTATTTAGGATAATATTGGCTGGTGGGTTTCCTGATATGGCTTTGATTACATTGAGGAATGATCTTCTCCAAGCCAAATTCTTTTCTAAGACTTTAAAAATGAAGGGATGCTGGATTTTGTCCCAAAGGCCTTTTTCAGCATCAATTGAGGCGAATGGTGTGGGTTTTTGTCTTTCATTCCATTTATGTGTTTTGATGATGTTTATTGATTTTCGTATGGTGAACCATACCTGCATTCTCTGGTATGAATCCAACTTTGTCCTGAAAGATTCTTCTGATATAGGGTCTGTATGTGAGGTGCCCAGTATCCCCGTTTAGAATTTTGGCAATCTGTGGTTCCTTAAGGAGATGGGTCCCTATAATTCTCCTGTTTAGTTGTATCTTTGCCTGGTTTTGGTAATAGAGTGATGCTGGCTTCAGAAAGAATTTGGGAGAAATTGCCTCTGATTGTAGCCTTCTAAACAGTTTCAGAAAATAATGGTTTGTAGGTGTTTTTGAAATGTGTTATAGAGATTCTGCTGTGAAACCGTCCTGGCCTGGGCTTTTTTTAGTTTGGGAAAGGTTTTTCTTATATACATTTTCAATGTTCTCATGTATTAATGGGTCTGTTTAAGCTGTCGATCTCTTCTTGGTTAGCTTTGGTGATTCACAGGATTTCAGATATTCATATCCATGTCTTCTATATTTTCAAACTTGGTAGAGTAGAGGTTTTTGAAGTTTTCCATATAATTTTTCTGTAATCTTTTCTTGTCTGTGTGATATTTCCCTTTTCTTCACAGATTGTATTGATTTGGTTAACTGGGCTAAATGTCTATCTTGGTTATTTTTTTCTTTCAAAAACCAACTTTTGGATTCATTGATTTTTGATATTGTTTTCCTTGTTTCGATTTCATTGATTTCTGCTCTATATTTGCTTATTTCTTCTTCCTGTCTGTTTGCATTTAGGGTTCATCTAGTGTTGCCTCTCAAGTGCTTTTTAGCTGTAGTGTTAGATCATTCACCCGTTGTGCTCGTTCTGTTATTTTCATAATGTAGGCACCCAGGCTATAAACTTCCCTCTTAGACTGCTTTTAAGGTATCCAATAGGTTTTGTTGTGTTGTATTGTCATTGTCATTCAGTTCTAGGAATCTTTTCTTTATCTCTTCCTTAAATGCTTTTATTTCTTTCCTGACCCATTCATTATTTAAGAGTGTGTTGTTTAGTCTCCATGTGTTTTTTCTTTAGGTAGTAGGGCTTATCCTAGTTGTTGATGTGGAGCTTTATTAACGATGTGGTCTAATATAATGCATGAAATTATTTCAATCTTTTTGTATGGTGGGGTTTTCTTCTTGGTCCCAGTATGTGTCGATTTTGGAGAATGTTCCAATGGAGTGCTGAGTAGAAAGGTGTATTCTCTGGTATTGGAGTGGAATATTTGGTAGATGTCTATGAGGTCCATTTGGTGTATCATATTGTTTCATTCAGATGTCTCTCTGTTTATTCTTTGTCCTGTTGACCTAATCCCAAGGACCTCAGTGGGGTATTGAAATCCCCTACTATGAGTGTAACTGGGGTTGTGTGTGACTTGTGGTCCTGGAGATTGTCCTTTAATAAAGTTCGGTGCACCAAGTTTTGGTGCATATATATTCCATAATTGTGAAATTTTCTTGAATTTTTTGTTCCGTTGATAAAGATGTCATGGCCTTCTTTGCCTCTTCGGATTTCTTTTACTTTGAGTCTAATTTGTCTGATATTAAAATAGCAACACCTGCTTGTCTTTTTGGTAACCATTTGCTTAGAATATTTTTCCATCCTTTCACCCTTTAAGGTGGTGCCGTCCTTGAACGTAAGATGTTTTTGGGGGGGGGGGGGGTGTTTCTTTCTTGTAGACAGCATATCAATGGGTTCTGTTTCCGAATCCAATCTCCCAGTCGAATGTCGTTTGATTGGGGAATTTAGTCCAGTTGTAAATATTTGAAGTTATGACTGATAGGTTTTTTTTTTTTTTTTTTTTTTTTTTTTTTTTTTTTTTTTTTTTTTTTTTTTTTTTTTTTTTTTTTTTTTTTTTATGCTTTTATTGATTTTTCTAAGTGCCTGGGGATGTTTGCTCCTATCGTCTGTACGTTGAATACTTCAAGTATTCTCTGAAGGGTTTGGTTTTCCGGACATGTATTCTTTCATTCAACTGTGTTTTGTCATGGGAAGGTTTCTCTTTCCGTCAACTATAATTGACATTTTTGATGTTTATGAGTAACCTGGTTGGGCATCTATTGTCCTTTAAAAAACTGGGAATGCTTGCTCCAGAGTCTGTCTTTTGTGCTTTCACAATCATTGTTTGCAATGATAAATCATTTGTAATTCTGATAGGTTTACCCTGTTAAGTCACTTGTGTTTCTCTTGTGGCTTTAAGGATTTTGTCTTTGTTTTGGGTGTCTAGCATTTTTAACTATGATGTGGGTGTGGAGAGTTCTTTTCTGATTCATTGTTTTTGTTTTGGAGTTCTATGTGCTTTTTGTATTTGTATTGGTTTTTGTCTTTTTTTTTTTTTTAGTTTTGGGAAGTTTTCCGTTCTATTATTCTGTTGACGATCTGATCAAGTACTGTGCTGGATAGCTTTAAAGTCAACTTGACACACCTAGGTGGAGGAGCCTCAGTTGGGGAATTGGCTCAATTGGATTTGGCCCTGTGGACAAATCTGTGGAGTATTGTCTTGATGGACAAGCAGTGTGGAAGGGCCCGCCCACAATGAGTGGTGCCAACTGGGCGGGTGGTTGTGTATGGTATAAGAGGCGGGCTGGGCATGCCAGAGGAGGGGCAAGCCAGGGCAGCCAATTCCTCCATGGCCTGTGGCTTCAGCTCCTGCCCTCCAGGTGTTTGCCCTGAGTTCCTGCTTGGTCTCCCTGAGTGATGAACTGTGAACAGGAAGATGTAAGCTGAATAACACTTTTCCTCCCCAAGTTGGGTGTGGGTCAAAGAGTGTTTTGTCACAGCAATGGAAGACAAACCAGAAAATACCAGTCTCTTGGGATTCTTCGCTTTCCTCTATTCCTGTGAGGTGGAGGTTTGATCTTTTTCATAGTGTCCCACATTCCTGGGTTGTTCCACCTTTTGTGTATTTTTTTTTTTTTGTCTTATTCAAGACAAGGGGTCTCCCTGGAAGCCCCAGCTGCCTGGAACTCACTCTGTAGACCAGCTGGCCTTTGAACAAACTCACAAAGATTCGCCTGCCTTTGCCTCCAAGTGCTAGGATGAAAGGCGTCGTGCGACCCCATATCCAGCCCCACTTCTTGTGTATTTTAAATTTTTTCAAATCTTTATTTTTTGGTTTCGAGGTTGTTTTAGTTGCTCTGTGTTATCTTCAAGGTCTGATATTCTTTGTCTGCTTCCTCCATTCTGCTTCCTGAGGCTTTTTCCATTCCTTTCCTCTTGATTGGATGAGTTGTTTGATTTCCTTTTTCATTTCCTCTTCCTGATTTCTTTAGTATTTCTACTTCTTTTGGAGCTTCTCAATCTCTTCCTGTAGCTCTTTGCTTTGCTGGTTGGTTTCTTATCTTTTTTCAGCATGGGATCTTTTCCATTGTTTCTAGTTCTTCTGGTTTGTCATTCTCTCTCTGGTCCTTCTTGAGTTTCTTCATTCTCTTTTCTTAGTTCTCTTTGATTTGCTCTTTATAATCTGGTAGTTCTTTTAAATATGTTCCCAGTGTGTGTCGGAATCTGGCCTTCTGGGCCATCCCCAGAGGGATCCCACTGTAGGAACTTCCATAGGTTGGTAGAGCTTGGTGATGCGGGATTATCCTGCCCTTTCCTGTGTTGTCTCTCTTCGTGTTCCTGGCATATGGGCTTCTCCTTGCCTGTATTCCACAATGTGAGTCCTAAATGCCCTTCACTTGTGGAAGGCTTGGCTTTGCTTCACGTCCTTCAGATGCCTTCAAAATCCCAGTTTGGGGGGGAGCCTTTAGCCACGTCCCCGGTTCCTGACTTTCAGCTGGTCTCAGGAGATCTCCGGGCTGGCCTTGAACTCACAGATATCCACCTGCCTGTGCCTCCCAAGTGCTGGGATTAAAGGCGTTCTCCACCATACCCAGATATTTGTTTTTATTTTATGTGTATGAGTGCTTTGCCTGTATGTATGTAAATGCATCATGTCTTGCAATGCCCATAAGGGCCAAAAGAGGGCGCGGTGTCCTGTGGCACTGGAGTTACAGATGGTTGTTAGCCAGCATGTGGTTGCTGGGAACTGAACTGCCTCCTCTACAAGAGCAGCCAGGGCTCTCAACCCTGGAATCAACTCTCCAGCCCCTATTTTAATATTTTTTTCACCAGTGACCGAATGTGTTTTATTAAGGCTGATTACAAGAGCGTGGGAGAGGGGTAATTTACAGGAGCATCAGCAATTTACCAGTGGCTACACTGCTGAAGAAAATGTTTCTCCCTGCCTAGGTAACCATTAACTTCCTCAGGGGTGGGGCCTTATGAGCCCCTCCACCTCCAATGCATTTAGGAATGTTTAAGTCATCGTTTTTTTGCAGAGTATGTCTCTTTCCCTTCCCCTTCTCTCATCTCCCCTTCTCTCTCCTCCCCTGTACCCATAATTCTATACAGAACTCCCATCCTTCTTTTTTTTTTTTCTTGACTCTCCTTTCGTGCAGTATGGAACTCCTCTCCCTGAGAAGTTTTCATTGCCAACACTTAGGCTGGGTCGCAGGAGAGAAGATGAAGAAAAGAAACAGCTGGGTGAGTGGCTCAGGCTTGTAATCCCAGCATTTAGGAGGTGGAGGCAGGAGGTTCAGGAGTTCAAGGGTATCTTCAGCTAGATAGCAAATCCCAGGCTAGCTGGGGTACATAAGTCCCTGCTCAGAAAAACAAAAATAACATCAAGGGTTGGGGATGTAGGTCAGTGGCAGAGTGCTTGCCTAGCATGTGCAAGGCTCTGAGTTTGATCCCCAGAAACATACACAGACACAGACACAGACAAAGAGACAGACAGACAGACACACACACACACACACACTGTGTATGTATCTATATATAAACACATGTACATACATGCATACATATATACATATATACATATATACATTGTGGGACGACAGTCTTGGATTCAGGCATATCTTGTGCACGTGCAAGCACAATCTGCCCAGCACGCTAGCCAATGCTATAGTACAGGGAACACCCTATCACCTGACTCTAGCACTCCCTTGGCATCATGAGCCAACTTGTTTATCTGCATGCCCCTTTCTGGGTTAGCTCCAAGGGCTGGGATGACAGGTGATGGTCTGGAGGTCTAGGATTGTTTGCTGGGAGGTGTGGTGAGGCTGCTCATCCCAGGCCTATATAGAATAAATGGATTTGCATCCTCTGACATACCCTGGGGTGTTACTGGAGTAACTGTGCACCATCCCCTCTTCAGCCTGTTTGACTGCCGGACTGATGCTCACACAAGTGGTGCCCAAACAGGGACCCCTGAAACAATCTGGTGAGTCTGGGTATGTGAACCCCTATGATAGGGAATCTGCCCTCCTCTTTGAGGAAGACTCTTTTTCAGGCTGACGAATTTGGGGACGCTGTCCTCCAATATGTCCCCAGGCTCTCCTCTGCTAACCTTTTCCTCCCCATTATAACTATTATCCCCCAATGTTTGGGCCAGAAAGAGACTAATATCCCTGAGATATTGTAGGCTCAGATAAAAAACAAAAGTGAAAGTACCCCTTCCTGTGCTGACTCTAGTGTCACTCCACTCCCGCTACTGATGAGGCTGAGCGTAATCGCTTGGCTGGAGTACAAAGTTCTAAGCATCGGCTCCAGGGGAAAGTCAGTTCTGGTGAAATCTGATGCTTCTGCTTCCACCCGGATGGAGCAGGGGCCTCCTTGCCTATAAGATTACAGCTTTTGAGTCTTCTGTCACTGAGCAACTGGCTACAGGGCATATTGAGCCTTCCATTAGTCCCTGGAGCACCCCTGTTTTTGTGATTGAAAAGAAACAGCAGGGGAATTTTCCTATGCTTCATGACCTTAGGGCCATTAATGCTACAAAGAGAAAGATGGGAACAACCCAACCTGGACTCCCCTGGCTCTCAGCCATACCCGTGGGCAAACACATTGCTATTCTCTCTCTCTCTCTCTCTCTCTCTCTCTCTCTCTCTCTCTCTCTTTGGTCTTTTTGAGAGGGTCTCTCTTTAGTCCCAGCTGGCCTGGAGCTCACTATGTAGACCAGACTGGCCTTGAACTCACAGAGATCCTCCTGCCTCTGTCCCCCCAAGTGCTGAATTAAAGGCATGCACCACCACGCCTGGCTCACATTGCTGTTCTTGATATTAAAGTTTGCTTCTTTTCTATCCCCCTACACTATGAGAACAGACCTCACCCCACATCTACTGTTCCTAATAGGAACCACTCCTCCCCCACGCAGAGATATCAATGGAAAGCCCTGCCACAGGGCATGAAAAATAGCCCCACAATCTGTCAGGTTTTTGTTGGTCATGTTCTGAAAAGGTTTTCTAAAATCCCAGGGTTAGACATGATCCACTACATGGATGATGTTCTCCTAGCTCACTGTGACAGGACAGTCTGGACTCCCTACTCCCACAAGTTTTAGCTGCCCTTGAGGCTGCCCATTTGAAGGTCTCCCAGGAAAAAAATCAACTTGCCCCTCCCTATGAGTTTCTGGGGTCAATTCTAGAGACCAGGTTGATTCAGCCTCAGGTGCCAATAACAAAACTCCCTAAGATGTTGCCCCTTAACCAGCTCCAAAAGGCTTTGTGGGCTATCAAGTGGCTGCACCCATGGCTTCATGTCTCCTTGGAGGAGATGCACCTGTTTTATGAAGCGCACATTGTCCTGCAAAGAATAAATGCTGCTCTGCCAAGGGCCTTCACTGTTATATTTGACCCTTCCCTCCCCTTAATGGGGAGGATCTTACTCCAGGTGATTATCCACTGGGGGTGATATGGTAATCTCATGGGCCTCTGGGATGGCTGCACCCTGCATATCATAGAGTCCAAAAAATAATCCCCTGTCTGGAAGCCATAGCTATCACAACTAGGATGTTTGCCAGAGAACCCTTCACCTTTTTGGCATGGAACCTGAACGCCTGATTCTCCCTCTTAATAAGGCCTCTTGGATTGGGCCATGCAGCATAACAACCTCTTCACTATCTCCCTTGAGGGTTTTCCTGGCACTATTGATAACCACTTGCCTGCCCATCAGCTCTTGGCCAGCTTCCAGGAGGTGCTGCTAATGCCCCCCTGTATCCTGGTATCCCAGGCCATCCCTGGGGCCTTCCTTATATTCACTGATGCCTCCAATGGTGTCCATTAGGCCAAACTCCTCCTCCAGAGTTTCTGGCCATTGTACAAAGGCTCAATACAACTTAAAGAACTCTTCGCTGTCTATCAGGACCCTCTGAACCCATTAATCTCTTTACTGATAGCAAATACTGTGGTTCTATGATACCCTTGTTGCCTTATGCTATGTGTCAATTGGACCTTTCCAAACTGCTTGATACCTTCATATTTCTCTCAAAGGAAGTGCCTGAGGCACTCTCAGGCTCCCTTTTTGTCCAGCATATCCGATCTCACTCTGGCTGCCAGGACCACTGGTAAATCTCAGTGTTGAAGTAGATAGGTTGGCTGTAGAAGGCCTGCCTTCTTGATACTCTGTAGTTTCACAAGCTACTTGCTTACACTCAAAATTCCACCAGTCAGTGCATAGCCTACATTACATGTTGCCCTTCTTGATGGTGGGCCAATGCAGACAGCTGGTCCTTAGCTGTAAGACTTGTGTCCCATTTCTGCTTTTGGGCCCTCTCCAGCCCTTGGGAGTTAACCCTTGTGGCCTCAAGACTAATGCTCTTTGGCAGATGGATGTTACTCATTATTCTCCCTTTGGCTGTCTCAAATACTTATATGTTACTGTGGATATTTATTCCCACTATGTAATGGCTACCCCTATGACAGGAGAATCTGGGGCCAAGGTTTAACATCTGCTTCTCTGCATATTGATTATGGGTGTCCCATGTCAATTAAAAGCAGATAATAGCCAGGCATAGACCAGTGTCCAGTTTAAACACTTCTGCACTTTCTGGAATATCTCCCACATAACTGGTATTCCTTATAATCCCAGGGGTCAGAGAATTGTTGAAAGAAAACATAAAACTCTAAAAGAGTAATTACAAAAACAGAAGGTGGCGGTCTATACCACTTCCCCCCATACACAGTGTGCAGAGCACTCTTTACTATGTATTTTCTGCCAATTTTGAAACCAGGCATGATAACCCTGGTCCACAAGCATTGGAGCCCTCTGACAGGGCATAATGAGCCACTGTTGGCTCTATGGCGAGTTCCAATATTGGACAATGGAAGGTCCCAGACCCACTGCTAACATGGAAAAAGGGTTTGCTTGTGTCTTCCCACAGGTGGAGCCCCACCCCATTTGGGTGACTGGAAGAAGCATTTGTCCTTGGACTGCAAAGGATGGACCAGGACCCACCAGCAGAAAACCTGGCCCATCTGAGTATTCAGGAAGGGTGGAACAAACCCAGGAGAATTCCACTCTGTTAGAGGCCAATGCACAGGTTGACATGGGGAGACCTCAAGGCACTGAAGTCACAGGCACAGAGCTTGAGGCCTCCAGGGATGGTACCAGCCATGGGTCCACTACTGGTGGTTATCATACATGCTGCCCTGATGACTAGTGAATAGTGTGACAGACCCGGTATCACATGTGACATGGTCATATGTGCTCAACTCACTGTTTCTGGTGGCATCCTCTTGGGCTAATGCCCTGCCTCTGATTTTTGGTAATGATTCTGCCCTTAATCCAACCATGGTCTCTACCTTACAGATTGAAACACCTTACAATCAATCTGTCTTAATGAGAGCCAGCACTCTCTGTTTCCAGGTTTTACTTAACACAATATGACATCAGCTCCCTATCAGGCTTGCTTGATGGCTCCCTTTGTGTTACTCTTAACTAATTCTTCACCTGAACTGGTGGAACAAGGAAATTTCCATGGCCATATCTCTAATTATATTACACCCTACAATGCTACTGACTTTATTTATATTCTTAGAACTCTAGCAGTCCACTTCTTGGGAAGGGCTGACCAAGCTGGAGCATGTGGTCACTCTCCATCATCATAACAAAAGAGTCACAGGGACCATCATCGGTATTATCTCCCTCATTGTTGGAGTCACAGGAGCGGTTGCCTCAGGGTTGTCAATTGCGAATACCCTGCAGACTGCAGCCACAGTCAACAACATTTCGGCCATGACAGCTAAGGCTCTTGCACAAGACAAAATTATTAGTAACCATCTATACTAGGCCATACATACCCTGCTAACTGAACTTTTATTTGATATGATTCATACTGTTTATTACCGATTGGTGTTATCAGCATGTTTTTGTGACCCCTTATAAAGTCAATGTGCCCATTGTTACTCTGGTTTATGCAAACCTCTCCAGTTGGATTAGGGAACCCTGGGATACAACCAGATTTTCTCATTCTTTGATGACTTGTACAAGAATTGGAGACAGATGTTTACTAATTGGTTTACCCCATATTTGGTTTTCATATGGGCATTGATCATTGGAGTTGGTTATTGCTTTTTTTTTAATGTCTTTTTGAGACAGGGTCTCCCTTTAGTCCCAGTTGGCCTGGAGCTCCCTATGTAGACCAGGCCGGCCTTGAACTCACAGAGATCTACCTGCCTCCTGAGTGCTGGGATTAAAGGTGTATGTGTGCTTACTGCTTTTTTAAAATAGTCATGGCCATTTGGGCCAGATAAAAGCAATCCACCACTACCACTACTGTCATGCTTTCAGAGTCTGTGGAGGCAAAAACAGAAGGGGGAGATGTGGAACACTAGTCCTGGATTCAGGTGTATCTTGTGCATGTGCAAGCACAATCTGTCTAGCACAGGAGGCAATGTGATGTAGTACAGGGCACACCCTGTTTCCTGATGCTAGCACTTGCTTGTTGCCATGAGCTGACTTGTTTGTCTGCAGGCCCCTTTCTGGATAAGCCCCATTGGCTGGGATGACATGTGATGGAATGAAGGTCTAGGATTGGTCCCTCTAGATCATATGGAGGTGGGGCCATATGATCTAGAGGCTGCCTATATAAGCTGCTTGTCACATAGAATAAATGGATTTGGACCCTCTGACATGGTCCTGGAGATGTTACTGGAGTAACCCTATGCCATATCCTCTTCAGCCTGTTCGACTGTGGGACTGACACCCCTGCACTATGTAATAACAAATGCTTGGTCTTGATTTTAACTTTCATAGATTCTGCTTGATCCTCATAACAACCCCAACTTTCATAAATTAATTTAACCAAATACTCTGTTAATGAGCATTTATGTTGTTTCTAATGTATGGATCCAGTGGCCATTCTTGTTCCTACAGCTTGGGACAGTTTTGCCATTATTTTCTTAAGATAAATTCCTAGGAGAGGCTTCACGTGTGTTCATTTGAAATTTAGATTGCCTGGCTTTTAAATTGCCCTCCAGAAGGCTGCACCAATTTAGGCCTCCTTCACAGAACGCGGGAGCACCTGTTTTCTCCTGCCCTTGCCAGCAACTGACTACACCCTTTTAAGTCCCATCTATTGAGGAGAAAATGGATATTTCATTTTAATTTGCTTCTCTGTAATTATCAGCGAGGTTGGATGTCTTGAATGTGAATTTTGGCCTATGAATTTTTTTAATGGAGTGCTTTTTTTTTCCTTTTAGCTATGCTGCTGGTTTTCTTTGCTATATAGAGATTTTCCATTTTCATGTCAAATTTGTCAGCCTTTCTTGCTCCTTATGGCTTTTGACACTGACACAAAACAAGAAAGCTCACTGCCACATCACAGCATGTTTATTTTTTCTTTTACTTAGTGTTTTTTTTTTTTGCATATATCTCTGTGTGTGGTTCATGTAAAAAAATATATGCATGTACAGGCAGGAGGTGACAGCAGGAGTCTTCTTACATTGCTCTTTGCCTTGTTCATTGAGGTAGGGTTCCCTCATAGGAACCCAGAGCTCACTGATATGACTAGTCTAGCTAGCTTGCCCCAGGGCTCCCCTGCCACACCTTAGGAGAGCTGGGATTATAAGCACGTCTCCTTGCCCATCCAGCATTTATTTCTGGGGATCTGAACTCTGATCCTTATGTTTGCATGGCAAGTGAAACAGTTTCATTAAAAAAAAAAATCCAGCACTTAAAAGACAGGTGAGACTCTGACATCAAGGCCAGCCTAGTCTACATAAGAAGTTCTAAGGGGCTGGAGAGATGGCCTAGTGGTTAAGAGCACTGACTGCTCTTGCAGAGGACCCGGGTTCGATCCCCAGCACCCACATGGTGGCTGAGAACCGTCTGTAACTCCAATTCCAGGAGAACTCCAGTTCCAGGGGAATCTGACACCCTCTTCTGACCTCTGCAGCATTGCACTACACGGGTGCACAAGCCTACATGCAGACAGTACATTCATACGCATAAAAATAAATAATAAAAATTAAAAAAAAAAAGAAGTTCTAAGCCAGCTGGGGCTACAGGGAGACCTTGTTTCAAAAACAAACAAACAAACAAACAAACAAACAAAAAAAAAGACTCGGCCTTTTATCAGACTGGTTAGATTAATCTTTGTCAAACTGAACACCTGCTAGTGAGAGAGGAGGGGAGATGGATAAGTGGATGATGGACAGGTGACTGTCACACCTCATGTGGGCTTGTGTGGACTCATAGGAAGATGAAGAGACAGGGACCATATGGCCCGAAGAGGAAGCTGTGGCAGAAGGAACAGGCATCCAGCTCCAGTCCTGCAGGGACAACTTGTACTTCAAGGCCTGTTCTTGCAACGTTGTAAGATTGCCTGCTTGTCCTTTCCATCCACTGGCTTCTACTTGAGTGCCTGGGTGAGATTTCCTTTCTTTGCAGCCCTGGTCAGAGGTTTGTACACTTAGGTGTACAAGGTTTGGCTTGCTTATTCGTTCTTGTTATTATCTATATTAATATATTTTTGAGACAGGGTCTCCTTGTAGCCCCAACTGTCCTGGAACTCACTGTGTAGACCAGGCTGGCCTTGAACTCACAGAGATCTGACTGCCTCTGTCTCATGAGTGCTGGGATTAAAGGCATGTGCCACCACGCCTGGCCTTGATTTAGTTGTTTTATTTTATGATTGTTATGCCTGTGAGTGTGTGAGTGTACCCATGGCATGCAGTGTCTAAGAAGGGCAGAAGAGGGTACTAGGTCCCCTGGAACTGGAGTTACAGATGGTTGTTAGCAGCCATGTGGGTGCTGGAATTTGAACTCAGGTCTTTTGTAAGAACAGCCAGTCCTCTTAACTACTGAGCCATCTCTTCAGTCCCTTGTCATTGTCATTACTCATATTTTACAAAGAGAAGACAGAGGCTTTGAGAGGTGGACTAAGTTGTCCAGTTTCATATCATTCTCTTGATATGGTCTCATGTAGCCAGCTGACCTCAAACTCCCAGTGTGGCTAAGGATGTCCTTGAACTTCTGAGCCTCTTGCCTCTTTTATAATGGAAGAAGTTGCTTTTTCTGATCCTAATTGCTGGCATTACAGGTGTGCAGCACCATGCCTGGTTTATACAGTACTGAGGACTGAACCCAAGGCTTTGTGCATGCTAGGCAGGCACTGTATCAACTCAGCTCGCTCTCTCTCTCTCTCTCTCTCTCTCTCTCTCTCTCTCTCTCTCTCCCTTTCTCTCCCTTCCCTCCATCCCTTCTTTCCTTCTTCCTGTCTTTTTGGAACAGCATCTCATTTAGCTCAGGCAGGCTTCACCCTCACTGGGAAGCCAGGGATGAACTTAACTCCGGATCCTCTTGTCTCTGCCTCTCAAGTGCTGGGATTGCAGGTATTCACTGCCATGCTCAGCTAGGGAGCTCTTGTTTCAGTTTGCTTCTCTGTTGCTATGCTAAAAGACTCTGACCAAGCCAGGTGTGGTGGTGCATGCCTTCAATCCCAGCACTCAGGAGGCAGAGGCAGGCAGATCTCTGTGAGTTCAAGGCTAGCCTGGTCTACAGAGCAAGTTCCAGGCCAGCTGGGACTACAGGGAGACCCTATCTCTGACCAAAAACCACTTGGGCAGGTGCGGCTTTATTTCATCTTATACTTTCAAGGGACAGTCCATCTTTGAGGGCAGTCTGGCAGGAACTAAGGGCAGGACCATGGAGGAATGCTTACTGGGTGCTTCTGGCCTGGGCTCAGCCCACTTTCTTATCCAACCCAGGCCCACTTACCCAGGGGTGCTGCCACCCACAGTGGGCTGGGCCCTCCCATATCAAGAAAATGTCTCAACAGGTGTGGTGGTGTACACCTTTAATCAAAGAACTTAATCCCAACACTCAGGATCTCTTCAAGTTCCAGGGTAGTACACAGTACCCTATGCTTTCCAAGGACCATGTAGTGAAAACTAGAGATCATAGCCCTGTGCTTTGAAAGAGAGGCCAGAACTCAGGGTCTTGGGATGAGAGGGAGCATGGGCCATGTGGTTTTTCCAGGAAGGGTCCTGCATGGCAAAGGGTGGGGGATGCATGGCTGCCTACGTCCCCCAAGCCTGCCTGCATGGTTGTGTCAGCATAAAGAGTGAGGAACAGCAGGTTAAGGATTGGGATTCACTTGCACAGGAAGTCATCCAATTCTCAAGGTGTGAACAGCCAGCACTGCCTTGGTGGGATGAAATGGCAGGTAGAGGTGATCAAGGCCGCCCGAGGGGCCTACAGCATGAGAAGGCAGGTGACCCTGGCCTCCGGTGTCCTCAGTTTCTCTTGTTCTCAGACATGCATGGCTTAAATGTCATCCTGTTAAACTGTCATGAAGACGATGAATTTCACTGTAAATTTTGGAAGCAGACAAGCAGAAAACTGGTTTCTTAAGTCTTCAGGACACAGACAGCCAAGACAAGCTGCCTCCTGCCTCCTGCCTTAATCCAGGGACAAAGCCCATGAGTGACAGCGATGGGTCACAGGGGAAGTCTTCTCTCCTGTATTTATTTATTCTTTTCATCCTTAAGATTGAAGGAGCCTATGCTTCCCCTTTGGAGACAGAGACAGCAAGAACATACCAGTTATCATGGCTAACTTCAGCTGTCAATTGGACACAGCCAGGAAGAGGGAACCTCAGGAAATTTCCTCTGGGCATGTTGATGAGAACTTTTCTTTCTTTCCTCCTCTTTCCTCTTCTCTTCTCTTCTCTTCTCTTCTCTTCTCTTCTCTTCTCTTCTCTTCTCTTCTCTTCTCTTCTCTTCTCTTCTCTTCTCTTCTCTTCTCTTCTCTTCT
>VZQC01008945.1:141204-219042 GCA_009823505.1 Rhizomys pruinosus
AAAAAAAAAAAAAAAAAAAAGACAAAAAAAAACCTCTTTAAAATTTTATTTATTTATTTATGTATTTATTTATCCATGCATGTGGGTGCTCCATAGAGATTGAAGGACGACTGCTGGAGCAGGTCCTCTCCTTCCACCATGTGGCTCCCAGGGCTCAAACTCAGGTACTCAGTCTTGGTGGCAAGTGCCCTTACCCTCTGAGCCATCTTGCCAGCCTTAGTATGGATTTTTTTTCCTGTCTTATAGATATGATGTCATTGTGACTCTTCCAGACGCTTAGCTAACAGCCGTTAGCACATGCAGTGTGGACTACAATGCAAACGTGCCTGTGTCAAGGCGTGCATGAGGAGAGAAGTGGGCTGGGCAGGAGGACAGGAGAGGTAGGGAGAGTACTGAACTGGGCACTGTGCACTGTTTGAAGGCATCTGCCAGCTGGGCATGATGGCTCCTGCCTGTGTTCTTAAAGTTTAAGGGCATCCTGGAGCTCAGACCCCTGTGTTATTTTGTTGTGAAAAATGTCAAACATAGAGCAAACTTATTAACGTTACAATGCACTTTCTGTCTATTTCTACAACCTAGATTCTTCCTGAACACTTTGCTTGCTTTATCACCTATCTATATCTATCAGTCATATTTTTAACTGTATTAAAAATTTTTTTTTGTCTTTTCGAGACAGGGTCTCCCTGCAGCCCCAGCTGTCCTGGAATTCACTCTGTAGACCAGACTGGCCTTGAACTCACAAAGATCTGCCTGCCTCTGCCTTCCAAGTGCTAGGACTAAAGGCATGCACCACCACTCCTGGTGTATTTAAAAAATTTTATATGGATGTTTGCGTGTCTGTATTTTAAGACAGGCTCTCTCTCCTGTATCTGAGGCTGGCCTTGAACTTGCTATGTACCTGAAGATGACATTGAACTTCCAGAGTGCTGGGATTACAGGCGTGGACCAGCACAGCTAGTTTATGAGGTGCTGGGGATGGAGCCCAGGGGTTCATGCATGCTTGGTGTCCTGGACAGCCTTAGAGTTAACTTGACGCACCTGGGTTGAGGGAGTCTCAATTAGGGAATTGTCTCCATTGGTCTGGCCTGTGGTCACATCTCTGGGGGATTTTCTTGATTGTTGAGTGATGTGGGAGGGCCCAGCCCATTGTGAACAGTGCCACCTTTGGGCAGGGTGTTGTGTGTTGTATAAGAAAGCAGGTTGAAGCTGGGTGTGTGGCACACATCTTTGATCCCAACACTTGGGAGGCAGAGGCAGGTGGATCTCTGTGAGTTCAAGGCCAGCCTGGTCTACATTGCAAACTCCAGGGGAGCACGCCAGTAAGCAGCATTCTCCCATGGCCTGTGCTGCTGCTCCTGTGTCCAGGTTCCTGCCCTGAGTTCCTATGTTGGTCTCCCTCAGTGATGAACTGTGTGTGACCTGGGAGATGTGAGCCAAATAAAAAAACTTTCTTCCCCAACTTGGTTTTGGTCTGAGTGTTTTGTCACAGCAATGCAAAGGGAAACTAGAACACTAGGTAAGCACTCTACCAACTGAGCCGCATGCCCAGCCCTTAGAATTTCTGTTTCATCACCTTTGCCCTCATTTGTAGTGGAAGGTCAGAATGACAATAAATGAACAGACCAGGGACGCAAAGGAGACAAGGATCAAGAGCTGAAGGAGACTGGAGTCTGGGGTAGAGGGATTAGAGCGAGGGGCAGTTCTTGAAGCCCAGAAGAAGCATGTTCCCTAAATGGCTGAAAGGCCTTTGGCTATGGGTGGAAATGAAGACAGAGTAGCCAGAGACACACATAGTGGCTTCCGGAGCCAAAAGCAGGCTTATCCAGGGAACTGCAGACATCCCACCATATTTAAGTGACTCCTTTTGTTTGTGGAGACAGTGTCTCACATAGCCCAAGCTGCCTTGGAACTCTGTTTGGAGCCAAGGATGTCCTTCTGCCTCTACCTCCTGATGCTGGATTATAGGCATGCACTAGCACACCCAGTTCATAGAATGATGGAGATGGAGCCCAGGGCTTTGTGCATGCTAGGCAAGTATTTTACCAACTCAGCTATATCCTCAGCCCAAATGATTGTATTTTTATAACTTGTGGCCATTAAAAAAAGAAAATGTATAATGAGAATTATTTCATCTCTTTCATATGATATTAAAAGCTACTAATGAAGCCGGGTGTGGTGGTGCACGCCTTTAATCCTAGTACTTGGGAGGCAGAGGCAGGCGGATCTTTGTGAGTTCAAGGCCAGCTTGATTTACAGAGTGAGTTCCAGGACAGCTAAGCTACAGGGAGACCCTGTCTCAAAAAAGAACAAAAAAAAAAAAAAAAAAAAAAAAAAAAAGAGCTACTAATGAGTAGGGCATAGTGGCACTATCTGTAAATGCCAGCATGCATGCCTGTGTGTGTGTGTGTGTGTGTGTGTGTGGACAGAGTGAGAATCTGTCTCTGTCTTTCAAAAAAACCCCACCTCAAACCAAAAAAACAAAACTATTAATGAACAGTCTTCCCCACCTGTTTCCCATCTGCACAGTTCCTGGCTCCAGCCCTCCACCCCCAGCAGCCATTTGTGTAGTTTATTTTTACTGAAACCAAGGATACTACTTTGGCAGTCAGTCTGTCAGACAGAATGTTGACTTTGCTGGTTGGTCCACACAAGGTAGAGCTTGGTACTGTCAGCTGTATGTAAGAGGAAGCAAGCAAGCCTGCATCAAAGATATGAAAGTTCAGTAGAACCTACTGGAAAGTACCTTATGAATATACAAGACTCTACTTCCAGAGAAATTGTTCTAATCAAACTGATGTTGTGCCTGTTGTGGAATGAATGTGTGTCTTCCTTAAATTAATTGATGGGTTGAAACCTTAGGTACTCCAAATATCCCAATGGCATGCTATTTGGAAGTGAGACCTTTGAGTAGGCATTGGGGTTTTGTGATAGTTAATATTATTAATTATATTAAAATTGATTATTTATTTATTTATTTGGTCTTTTCGAGACAGGGTCTCCCTGTAGCCCCAGCTGTCCTAGAACTCACTCTGTAGACCAGGCTGGCCTTGAACTCACAAAGATCCGCCTGCCTCTGCCTCCTGAGTGCTAGGATTAAAGGTGTACACCTTTAATCTAAACTACGCCTGGCTGCTTTCTTAATTTTATTATTTTATATTTATGTTACTGTTTTGCCTGCATGGATCTAGGTGTGCCTGTGTTATGCACGTAATGCCTATGGAGGCCAGAGAAGACATTTGATCCCCTGGAAGAAATGGAGTTATAGATGATTGTTAACCGCCATGTGGGTGCTGGGAATGAACTGAATTGGGGTCCTCTGCAAGAGCAGCCAGTGCTTTTAACATCTGAGCCATCTCTACAGTACTCCACTTTTTTTTAAAGACAGGACCTCATTATGTAGCCCAGGCTGGCCTAGAACTTGCTAGAAAAGGCTTCCAACTCTTAATGCTCCTGCCTCAGCCTCCTGAGTGCTGGGATTAAGGTGTGAGCTACCATGACAAATTTATTTTTAAGAACTATTTTATTATTTTTAAATTTTATGTGTATGAGTGTATGGCTTGCATGTATGTAAGTGCATCCATGTCACGTAATGCCCAAGGAGGTCAGAAGAGGGTGTCAGATTCCCTGGAACCGGAATTATCGATGGTTGTTAGCTGCCATGTATGTGCTGGGAACTGAACCTGGGTCCTCTACAAGAGCAGCCAGTGCTTAACTGCTGAGCCATCTCTCCAGCCCCAGAATTATTATTATTATTATTATTATTTATTTATTTTTTTTAAGACAGGGTCTCCCTATAGCCCCAGCTGGCCTGGAACTCATTCTGTAGACCCGGCTGGCCTTGAACTCAGAAATCCACCTGCCTCTGCCTCCTGAGTGCTAGGATTAAAGGCATGTGCCACCACACCTGGCTTAAAGACATTCTTAACCATCATGTGGGTGCTGGGAATTGAACCCCGGTCCTCTGCAAGAGCAGTCGGTGCTCTTAACTGCTGAGCCATTTCTCCAGCCTGAGAATTATTTTCTTTTAAGCCCAGTATATGCCGTTTTGTATGGGAACAGCGAATGGACCAAGAGGTGAGAGCTGTACAAAGGGGAAAAGATCCTCAGATCTGCGCAATGATTTTGTTCTTATTTTGTTTTGAGACAGGGTCTCATATAGCCCAGGCTGGTGTCTAGTTCAAGATATAGTTGAAGATGATTTTGAACCTTGGATCTTCCTGCTTCTGCCTCCCAAGTGCTGGGATTATAGGCATGTGTTATGAGGCCTGGCTTATGTGGTGCTGGTAATGGAACTCGGTGCTTTGTGCATGATAAGCAAGCACTCTACCAACTGAACTACATCCCCAGCCCTTAAAACTTGATTTTTGTGTACCTTTTAATTGTTTATATGAAAGAAAGGTAAGGTAACTCCAAAAGGCTCAGAAACTTCTGGAGAAAAGCTTTGTGGGCTGCAGTGCTTGAAGCCTGTGACAAACAGCTTCAGTAATCTGTGAGCACATCTGGATGTTGAAGTTAAATTACTCCCTTTACTCAACACCTGGGAGGACTTCAGGGAAGGAGTAATGTACCTGAAAGGGTTTCAAACCTTAAATGGTGGTGTTAGGTTCTAGATGGGAGCTGTTCAACCCGGTTACACTGGGTCATTCCAGTTAGCTGATTTGCTTTGAAGACACTGCTGCCCTCTGCTGGCATAGTCTTGAAACCACAGCCCATGGCCTCCAGATCTTTTCCTCTCCGTTGTTTACAGAACCCCTCTGCTTGCTAAATCATTTCTTACAGCCTGGTGGGCTGAACTTTTCCTCCAGTGTAACTTTCCAGAGGCTGGAGGCAAAAGAAACATGAGGAAAATCATTGATGGGTATCCCTGTCTTTTTTTTTTGAGGGACAAGTTTGTGGAGGATAACCTTACATTTTTGATCCTCCTTTCTTTACTCAGTGCTGGAGCTATAGGTATTTGTTACCATACCTGTCTGTGTTGTACAGTTTTTAGAATGCACCTTTATTTGGAGTTTTACTCTGTAACAACATTTTATTTCACTGTCCACTTGCCAAAGTACATGAGGTAGTCAAAACATATAAGGATCTTGGTCCTCCTATGGCTTAAAATCTGAAGACTATAAATGGAATAAACAATAGACCACAAAATAAACAAACCAGGTATGCAGTGTATTCCAAAGTGGTTAGTGGGAAAGGGTAACAGGTGGATAGGGGTCTTGGAGAGTAAGAGAAGGAATTCTCCAGTTTAAGGCCGACAGAGCTATCTGCACAGAGAAAACAGATGAGTCGATGGCTGGAGGCAGAGGCAGAGGCAAGGACAGGGGCAGGGGCCCTCAAAAGCCAGAGGGTATGGTTTATGTCCAGAGGGTATGGTTTATGTCCTTTCTTTTTTATTTATTATTTTTATGTGTATGAGTGTACTGTCTGCATGTAGGTTGGTGCATCCATGTCGTGCAATGCCTCGGAGGTCAGAAGAGGACATTGGATTCCCCTGGAACTGGAGTTAAAGACGTTTCTTAGCCAACATGTGGGTGCTGGGAATCGAACCCGGGTCCTCTGCAAGAGCAGCGGTGCTCTTAACCACTGAGCCATCTCTCTAGCCCTGGTTTATGTCCTTTCTTTTTTTTAATTAATTAATTAATTTTTTTATGTGTATGAATGTACTGTCTGCATGTAGGTTTGTGCACCCATGCCGTGCAATGCTGTGGAGGTCAGAAAAGGGTGTCGGATTCCCCTGGAACTGGAGTTCTCCTGGAATTGGAGTTACAGATGGTTCTCAGCCGCCACGTGGGTGCTGGGGATCGAACTCGGGCCCTCTGCAAGAGCGGTCAGCGCTCTTAACTGCTAGGCCATCTCTCCAGCCCGGTTTATGTCCTTTCTGACTAAATCATCTATCTAAGGCCTAACCTCCATCACATCAGAATGAGACTTTCTTTGGAATTAGGGTTGTTGCAGATGTAATTAGTTGAGATGAGGAGAGAAGTGGGGCCCCAATCCAGTAACTATGACTGTCATCTTTATTGAAATGGGCTAAGTGGCCAGGAAAACATGCACACATATGTGGGGAGGGTACATGGGAATATGAAGGCAGAAACTGGATGATGCTTCTACAGGCCAAGGCACTCCAGCCTTTGCCAGCAAACCACAGGACCTGGGGAGAGGTATGGAACAGGCTGGCTTGCCTCTCACAGCCCCCAGCAGGAACCAGTCCTTCTGACACCTCCATCTTGGACTCCCAGCCTTCGAAACCCCGAGACAGTAAATTCCCAGGGTTTAGGCCACCCAGCCTATGACAGCCTGAGCAAAGAAGCACAGAGGGGAAATAGGGCAAGGCAAGAACAGAGGGTAAGGAGGCAACACAAGGCCTTGAAGGCCATTCGAGATCCTCAGCTTTTATCACATTCTCTTTTTTCAAAAAATGGGATTTATTCCAAAAATTCAAGCACCATTCAAATTAGAAAACTACTAACAGAATTCATATACAAAAATGTCATAGAAGGAGGGACTGGAGAGATAGCCTAGTGGTTAAGAGCACCAACTGCTCTCGCAGAGGACCCAGGTTTGATCCCCAGCACCCACATGGTGGCTGAGAACCATCTGTAACTCCAATTCTAGGAGAACTCCAGTTCCAGGGGAATCCAAGACCCTCTTCTGACCTCCGCGGCATTGCACGACACGGGTGCACAAACCTACATGCAGACAGTACATTCATACACATACAAAAAATAAAATAAAAATGTCATAGAAGGAAAACCAGTCATGTAATATCTACATACAAACCTCGGACAAAAAATCTATTTCTGATTAAAAAATAAACTGAAGTCTGGGCAAGGTAGTGCATGCCTTTAATCCTAGCACTGGGGAGGCAAAATCATAGCAAATTTCAGGCCAGCCAGAGCTGTATAGTAAGTTCCTGTCTCAAAAACCCAAACCAAACCAAACAAAAACAAATCCAAACCAAACCAAAACAAAAAACTCAAAATTAAAATGTTACTCATTATTATTTTTTAAATTATATGTATGCATGTGTGTCTGTGTGTGGCTTTATGCATGTGAGTGCAGTGTTGAATTATAGGCTTCTGTGAGCCGAGCCACCTGATACATGGTGGGAATCAAACTCAGGTCCCCTAGAGGGGCAGCATGCACTCTTAACCTCTGAACCATCTCTCTAGTCTTCCAAATTGGAGCAACTTTAAAAACACCTTCTTAAACCAGGTGTGGTGGCTCATGCCTTTAATCCCAGCACTTGGGAGGCAGAGACAGGCAGATCTCTGTGAGTTCAAGGCCAGCCTGGTCTGCATAGTGAGCTCCAGGCCAGCAGGGGCTACAGGGAGACCCTGTCTAAAAAAGACAAAAAGAAAGGAAGAAAAGAAAGAAAGAAGGAAAAAGACCAGGTGTGGTGATGCACTCCTTTAATCCTAGCACTCGTGAGGCTGAGGCAGGCGGATCTTTGAGAGTTCAAGGCCAGCCTGGTCTACAGAGTGAGTTCCAGGACAGCTGAGGCTACAGGGAGACCCTGTCTTGAAAAGACAAAAAAAAAAAAAAAAAGAAAACAAAGAAAGAAAGAAAAGAAAGTAATGAAGGAAGGAAGGAGGAAAGAAAGGAAGGAAGGAAGGAAGAAAGGAAGAAAGATCCAAGATTGTTAAGCTAAGGCACAGTGGTATATGTCTGTGATCTCAGCACTGGAAAGCTGAGACAGGACAACCATGAATTTGAGGCCAGTGAGACAGTCTCAAAACAAAACAAAATGACAACATCATTAATGTTTCTGTGCACCACATAGCTGAGGAGATAGCTAAGTCTGTAAAGTGCTTGCTGAGCAAACGTGAGGACCTGAGTTCAATCCCCAGCACTTATGGAAAAGCTGGGTGTGGCATCACACAACTGTAATCCCAGTGCAGAGACAGGAGGATTTCTGGAACTTGTTTGACCAGCCAGTCTAGCTGAATTGCTGAGCTTCAGGTTTAGTGGAAGATTCTATCTCAAAAAATAAGATGGAGAAGGATTGAGGAACACACCCAGTGTTGACCTTTGTCCTCTACACATGTGCATGTCTACCTGCACAAGCATGTGCATGTACACATACTTGACACACACACACAAAAGATGTACAAATGACCAATAACTGTATGAAAGAATACACTCGGCATTACTTGTCAAAATAGAAATGCAGATTACCTCACAGCTGTTAGAATGGCTATTAGCAAAAAAGACAAAATTAGCAAGTGCTAGTCAGAATGTGGGGAGAGGGAACTCTTGCCCAGTTGTGGGGAGACAAATTAGTATAGCCATTGCAGAAAACACTGTGGAGGTTCCTCAAAAAATTAAAAATAGAACTACCATATGAATCAGTAATCCGTCACTGTCCATGTCCAAAAGAAATGAAGAAACATCTGTGCTTTCATATTTTCTGTGCCTCTGTTCCTAATAGCCAAGAAATGAAAGCTGATATCCATTAACTGATGAGTGAATAAAGAAAATATGGTACGTATACACTATAAAATACGATTCAATCATTAAAAAGAACAAAGTCCTGTCATTTGAGATGATATCGATAGAACAGGACAATGTCATGTTAACAGAAGCAAGTCAGGCACTGAAAGAAAAATATACTGTGGGATCTCACTCACATGGAATAAAACCAACTTGATATTATGGAAACAGAGAGCCTGAGAGGAGAGTGGGGAGCGAAGAAAGGAGGGGAGGATTTGGTCAGAGGGCACCAAGTCTTGGAGAAATAAGTTTTGGTGATCTGTTACCCAATAGTATGACTATAAATAATGATCATATGGTGTATATTTCAAGAAAGCGTGGAAGGATTTTGAATGTTTTCATCACAGAGAATTGACACATGTTTGAGGAGATAGATAAACTTATCCTGAATTAAACATTATCTAGTATATACGTGAATGGAAAAATCACACGGTACCCCAAAATACTGTGATTTTTATGTGTCAATTAAAATAAATTTAGAGCTTGGGATGTAGTTCAGTGGCAGAGCCTTGCCTGACATGTGCGAGGGTGATGAGAGTTCAATTCTTAGTACTGAAAAAATGAGTGAATGGTGGGGCTAGAGAGATGGCTCAGTAGTTAAGAGCACTGGCTGCTCTTGAAGAGGATCCAGGTTCAGTTTCCAGCACCCACACAGTGCCTAACAACCATCCATAACTTTAGTTTCAGGGGATCTGACACCCTGTTGTGGTGTCTCCATATGGTATGCTTACAGGCAGCAGAACACTCATACACATAAAAATGCAAATAAAAAATGAGTAAATGAACAAAAAATTTAAATATGTATGCATAGGTTTTTTTTTTTTGAGACTGGATTTCACCATGTAGCTCTGTTTGACTTGGACCTCATTGTGTAGAATAGGCTGGCCTTGAACCCTGGATCCTGATTTATAAGCTAAGCTGGCTGGCCAGTGAGCCCCAGGGAGCCACCTGTTTCTGCCTCCCTAGTTCTGGGATTACAAGAATTCACCACCGTGCCCAGTTTTGCTTACTTTTTTAACATTTTTTTCTTAATGTGGGTTCTGGGGATCAATCACAATCCTCTTCCTTGCAAGGAAAATGCTTTACCAAGTAAGCTATCTCTCCAGCCCCAAATAAGTTTAAAGTGGTAAAATCCATGCTTTGAAGACATTGGAGAAATAAAGAGTGACAGTGAGAACAGATGGCTCTTGAAGCACCACAGGACTAGAAGGCAGCGAGAAGAACTACAAGCAGAGGAGTCAGGGCATTTTGGTGATGCAGGTGGGAAGGGGTGGTGGGACCTGCTGAGAAGGAGTGCAGTTTACTTTGATGCAGCATATTCTGGCAGAGTAAATGCTGGATCTTAAGATGTAGAGAAAGGAGAGAGAGAGAGAGAGAGAGAGAGAGAGAGAGAGAGAGAGAGAGAGAGAGAGAGAGAGAAGGTAGATGTGGTGATAGAGCATACCTTAAATTCCAGCAACTGGGAGGCAGAGGCAGAGGCAGGCAGAACTCTATGAGTTCAAGGCCAGCCTGGACTACATAGTGAGTTCCAGGCCAGCTGGAGCTACAGGGAGATTCTGTCTCAAAAAGACCAAAAATTTTTTTGAAAAATGGTGGAAATAAGTGTCAACAGTGTGGCCAAGAATTCTGGTGATAAAATGCACATAGTTGCTAAAGTAAGGTAAGAAGTAAAGTAAGGTAAGAAGTCCTCTTCTCTCCTGCAGTATCTCATACATCTAACAAGGATGTATCTGGCACCAGGCTGGCTACATAATTGGAAGGTGTCAGTGGGGAATGAAAATATGGGTCTCTTTCCACAGTTAAATCTTAAAAGAAAAAGAAGAAAATATGGGTCTCTTGTTCAAAATAAGCCTTTTGTATCTTCCATAGATTTTCCCACATTCTCAAATAAACAAACACCCTACTTGTCTTTAAACTTATTTGGGGCTGGGGAGATAGCTTAGTTGGTAAGTAGCCCAGGGTGGTCTTAACTCACTACGTAGCAGAAGCTGATCTTGAACTCCTAATCCTCCTGCCTCCACCCTCCCAGTACCAGGAGTACAGGTGGCCAGACATAGTGTTTTTTATTTGCTATTTAATGTTGTCCATCGATGGTCCTAGCACCCTCACAGGCAAGTGTTGACTGTGGTGGGCTCCTGTGCCCTGGTGCTATTCTTCCCTGTGCTTATACCATGGGCCACCTCTGGAGGCTGAGGGTGGCAGAGATCTTGTAGGGGAGCCTGAGGGCTGTGACTCATCTCAGTGAGGCAGAAAGAGGTGAGACTGTATGTCAACCCAGGCTCCAAGTCCCTATGCCAGAGAAACATCCCACCAGACTTCCTTCATGAAAGGCAAATTCCAAAGTAATGCCATTAAGGATTATAAAGAGACCAGGAAACAATGATCAAACTCCCTTCTGGGCTTTTCTGAGCCTGGATGACTACACAGGCTGCATGTCCTTTTCCCATGTCACATTTGGTTGGGGACAGAGGATGCACTCTGGAATCAGGTTCTACCTTGAAAGAAGATAGAGATGGGAAGATGGGATGGCTGAGTGGGTAGTGGTGCTTGCCACCAAGGCTGACAATCTGCAAATTGTCCTCTGGCTTCTAACTCACACACCCTGATGCATGGGTCACTCTCTCCACTCCCAAAAATGTACCTAAAAATGGGGGCGAGGAGACAGGTAAGGGATGCCTGTGACTGTGTCAGGCCCAGTCATGGTCCTGACTACTTATAGTCCTCAGAGAGTAGGAGACCTATAAAGAAAGGTGACACCGCTGAAGAAGGGGCAGCAGCGACGGCTGCTGGGTGTGGGAGCTCAGAGGGGCACGGGGCCTGCAGGGGCCTTCAGAGTGAGGAGGTGAACCCAGTGGGCCCAGAGCTTAGTGCACAGGGTACGTGTCTGTCCCCCAAATGAGCTGCACAGGCCAATCAGAGCACCTAGAAGAAATGCCCAGCTATGGTTATTTCTTTTTTAATAAGAATTGTTAAGTGTGTGTGCATATGTGTGTGTGTGTGTGTGTGTGTGTGTGTGTGTGTGTTTCTGCTTGAAAAAGTAATGGTTACTTGAACATCAGGCAAGTAATGGTGACCTGGTGTGGTGGTGCACCCCTTTGTCCCCCTCCCCCTTTTTTTGAGACAGGATCTCCCCGTAGCACCAGCTGGCCTGGAACTGGCTATGTAGACCAGGCTGGCCTGGTCTAGACAACAAGTCCATAAAGGCCAGAAAATAGGAAGTGTTTCCTTTCTGTAATCACTCCTTTAACTTGTGACATTTTTAGTTTATTAATGTCATTCAGAGTAAAGAAAAAGCAGAGCATAATGGTGCATGCTTATAACCTCAGCACTCAGGAGGTCATCACAAGTTTGAGACTAGCCTGATCTACATAGCAAGTTCAAAACAAAGTAGGCAACATCAGATGACACAAGGCAGCAAGTACCTGTAACCCCACTTTTCTTTTTTTTGTATTTATTATATTTTAAGGGATTCATAATATAAGAGCACAGTTGTTTTCAGATCACATTGATGTTGCTCAGTTTGCCATATAATTAGGTAATTGTAACCCCACTTTTCAAGATGACTCACTGTTAATATTTGACTTGTCTTTCTAGTCTTTACTGTGGACATATGTCTGTGCATATGTTAATTATAAAATGTTAACTTGGGCTGGAGAGATGGCTCAGCAGTTAAGAATGCCAACTGCTCTTGCAGAGGACCCCGGTTTGATCTCCAGCACCCACATGGTGGCTGAAAACCGTCTTTGACTCCAGTCCCAGGGGAATCCGACGCCCTCTTCTGACCTCTGAGGCATTGCACGACATGGGTGCACAGACCTACATGCAGACAGTACATTCATACACATAAAAAATAAAAATAAAATGTTAACTTTACTCATCTTCACTTAGTATTCTATCCTATTTTCTCATGGCACTTAGCAGAGTATATTATTGTGTCTAATAGCACAGTGCCCCATTTTATAAAAACACTTCTCAAAGGACATGAGATCATCACCAAATTGTTTTATTATTAAAAACAACCAGCCGGGCGCGGTGGCGAACGCCTTTACTCCCAGCACTTGGGAGGCAGAGGCAGGCAGATCTTTGTGAGTTCAAGCCCAGCCTGGTCTACAGAGCGAATTCCAGGACAGCTGGGGCTATAGGGAGACCCTGTCTCGAAAAGACCAAAATAAACAAATAAACAAACCAAAAAACTTAACAAACAAAAAAACCCCAATCCTGCAATAAGCTTTCTCCTTCCTTTCCTCCCTCCCCCTCTCCCCTTCTGTTTTCTTTCCTTCTTCTTACATGGGTGGAATTCCAGGGTCAAAGGGCCTGCATTTTTTCTTGTTTTTGATACTCCTCTCCCCAATGGAACCATAGGAGGTTGTGCGTAAAGACAACTAAAAGTGATTAAACACTATCTGTTAAGCACTTTACATGCATTAATTTACTAATCCTCATACCAATCCAATGAGTAAGGCCTTATTTATTTATTTGTTTATACAAGGTCACATGTAGTCCAAGGTGGGGCTTCAAGCTTGCTCTGTAGCTGAGGTCTGTCTTAAAATACTGATCCTCCGGGCTGGAGAGATGGCCTAGCGGTTAAGAGTGCCGAATGCTTTTGTAGAGGACCTGGGTTCAATCCCCAGCACCCACATGGAGGCTGAGAACCATCTTTAACTCCAGTTCCAGGGGAATCCAACATCCTCTTCTGATCTCCGCGGCATTGCACGACATGGGTGCACAAACCTACATGCAGACAGTACATTATACACATAAAAAAAATAAATAATGCTGGGCGTGGTGGCACACGCCTTTAATCCTAGCACTCAGAAGGCTGTGAGTTCAAGGACTGCCTGGTCTACAGAGTGAGTTCCAGGACAGCTGGTATTACAGAGAGACCCTGTCTCGAAAAGACCAAAAAAAATAAATAAATTAAAAAAAATATATAAAAAAATACTGATCCTCCTGCCTCTACACTGATTTCTGGCATTATGGGCATGAACCACCAAGCTAAGTTTGTCTTTTATTCTAATAATACACATTTATGGTATATAGTGTCAGAACTTGGTATGTGTATAGACTGCATAATGGTCATATCTCAGTAATTCACAGTTCCTTATATCTAAACATGAAAATTTTTTTTGTCTTTATGAGACAAAGTTTCCCTGTAACCCCAGCTAGCTTGGAACTTGCTATGGACACCAGGCTGGCCTCCTAAGGTAAAATTCAAGGTGTGTATTACCACACTAGGCTAAGTTTTTGAGTAACACGTGAGAATTATACTAATTTACATAGTACAGTATGGCATTTCAGTACATGAGTATATTATGTACTCATCAAGTCAGGATAGTTAGTACTTCCAACCCCTTATCCTTTTCTGTTGGAGCCTTCAAGCTCCTTTCTTCTAGTGATTCACAAAATATGCTATGTGCCGGGCGTGGTGGTGCACGCCTTTAATCCTAGCACTTGGGAGGCAGAGGCAGGTGGATCTCTATGAGTTCAAGGCCAGCCTGGTCTACAGAGTGAGTTCCAGGACAGCTGGAGCTACAGGGAGGTCTCAAAAAGACAAAGAAAAAAAAAGTTATTGTGAAGTGTAGTTATCCAAACTGCTGCTTTTTAAAAAATATTTTATATTTTATTTTTATTTTTTGTCTTTTTTGAGATAGGATCTCCACGTAGCCCAAGCTGTCCTGGAATTCCCTTTGTAGATCAGGCTGGCCTTGAACTCAGAGATCCACCTGCCTCTGCCTCCTGAGTATTGGGATTAAAGGCGTGTAGCACCACGCCAAGCTTTATTTTTTATTTTTATACATATAGTGTTTGGCCTACATCTATGTAAGTGTACTAGGTACCTGTGGAGGACAGAAGAGGGTGTCAGATGCCCTGGACTGGAGTTTTAGCCACCATGTGGGTGCTAAGAACTGAACCTAGGTCCTCTGCAAGAGCAGCCAGCATTCTTAACCACTGAACCATCTCTATCCCCTGCACTGCTACTTTTATTGCCATTTTATTTTATTTTATTTTATTATTATTATTTTTTATTTATTTATTTTTTTTGGTCTTTTCGAGACCCTGTCTCCCTGTAGCCCCAGCTGTCCTGGAACTCACTCTGTAGACCAGGCTGGCCTTGAACTCACAAAGATCCACCTGCCTCTGCCTCCCAAGTGCTAGGATTAAAGGCGTGCGCCACCATGCCCGGCTTGCCATTTTATTTTTAAAAATATTTATTTGCCAGGCGTGGTGGTGCACACCTTAAATCCCAGCACTTGGGAGGCAGAGGCAGATGGCTCTCTGTGAGTTCAAAGCCAGCCTGGTCTACATAGCTAGTTCCAGGACAGCTGGAGCTACAGGGAGATCCTGTCTCGAAAAGACCAAAACTTTAAAAATTTATTATTATTTATTTATTATTATTATCATTATTATTTGTTGTCATTATTGTTTAATATAGACGGTTTTACTTTTACTAAGACCTAGAATACCATATAATATGTAGACAAAGTTAGGGCAAATTTGGATACCTGCTAAACTCACATCAATTAACTATACCTTAATCTAATGTAGATCCGTGTCCCCCTCCCAACCCTCCCACCCCACCAGATTCACCGTTTCAGTCATTTCTTGTTGCACTCTTTTCTATTGTTGTTGTTGTTCTTTCCAATATGCATCACTCCCCACATGGAATATTTACAACTAGGTTATTGGTGCTAGCATCCACAGATGAGGGATACAATTTGACGATTGTTTTTCTGGGACTGTGTTACTTCACTTAAGATAATTTCTTCCGGGGCTGGAGAGATGGCCTAGCGGTTAAGAGTGCCGACCGCTCTTACAGAGGACCCGGGTTCGATCCCCAGCACCCACATGGCGGCTGAGACCCGTCTGAAACTCCAATTCCAGGAGAACTCCAGTTCCAGGGGAATCCGACACCCTCTTCTGACCTCCGTGGCATTGCACGGCACGGGTGCACAGACCTGCATGCAGACAGCACATTCATACACATACGGAAATAAATAAAATATTAAAAAAAGATAATTTCTTCCAGTTCCATCCATTTACCTGCAAATTTCATGATGTCATCTTTCTTTCTTTTCTTTTAAAGAACATGAACATTTTATTTATTTATTTTAAAAACAAAAACGTGAAAAAATAAAATGTTAACTTTACTCATCTTCACTTAGTATTCTATCCTATTTTCTCATGGCACTTAGCAGAGTATATTATTGTGTCTAATAGCACAGTGCCCCATTTTATAAAAACACTTCTCAAAGGACATGAGATCATCACCAAATTGTTTTATTATTAAAAACAACCAGCCGGGCGCGGTGGCGAACGCCTTTACTCCCAGCACTTGGGAGGCAGAGGCAGGCAGATCTTTGTGAGTTCAAGCCCAGCCTGGTCTACAGAGCGAATTCCAGGACAGCTGGGGCTATAGGGAGACCCTGTCTCGAAAAGACCAAAATAAACAAATAAACAAACCAAAAAACTTAACAAACAAAAAAACCCCAATCCTGCAATAAGCTTTCTCCTTCCTTTCCTCCCTCCCCCTCTCCCCTTCTGTTTTCTTTCCTTCTTCTTACATGGGTGGAATTCCAGGGTCAAAGGGCCTGCATTTTTTCTTGTTTTTGATACTCCTCTCCCCAATGGAACCATAGGAGGTTGTGCGTAAAGACAACTAAAAGTGATTAAACACTATCTGTTAAGCACTTTACATGCATTAATTTACTAATCCTCATACCAATCCAATGAGTAAGGCCTTATTTATTTATTTGTTTATACAAGGTCACATGTAGTCCAAGGTGGGGCTTCAAGCTTGCTCTGTAGCTGAGGTCTGTCTTAAAATACTGATTCTCCGGGCTGGAGAGATGGCCTAGCGGTTAAGAGTGCCGAATGCTTTTGTAGAGGACCTGGGTTCAATCCCCAGCACCCACATGGAGGCTGAGAACCATCTTTAACTCCAGTTCCAGGGGAATCCAACACCCTCTTCTGATCTCCGCGGCATTGCACGACATGGATGCACAAACCTACATGCAGACAGTACATTATACACATAAAAAAAATAAATAATGCTGGTCGTGGTGGCACACGCCTTTAATCCTAGCACTCAGAAGGCTGTGAGTTCAAGGACTGCCTGGTCTACAGAGTGAGTTCCAGGACAGCTGGTATTACAGAGAGACCCTGTCTCGAAAAGACCAAAAAAAATAAATAAATTAAAAAAAATATATAAAAAAATACTGATCCTCCTGCCTCTACACTGATTTCTGGCATTATGGGCATGAACCACCAAGCTAAGTTTGTCTTTTATTCTAATAATACACATTTATGGTATATAGTGTCAGAACTTGGTATGTATATAGACTGCATAATGGTCATATCTCAGTAATTCACAGTTCCTTATATCTAAACATGAAAATTTTTTTTGTCTTTATGAGACAAAGTTTCCCTGTAACCCCAGCTAGCTTGGAACTTGCTATGGACACCAGGCTGGCCTCCTAAGGTAAAATTCAAGGTGTGTATTACCACACTAGGCTAAGTTTTTGAGTAACACGTGAGAATTATACTAATTTACATAGTACAGTATGGCATTTCAGTACATGAGTATATTATGTACTCATCAAGTCAGGATAGTTAGTACTTCCAACTCCTTATCCTTTTCTGTTGGAGCCTTCAAGCTCCTTTCTTCTAGTGATTCACAAAATATGCTATGTGCCGGGCGTGGTGGTGCACGCCTTTAATCCTAGCACTTGGGAGGCAGAGGCAGGTGGATCTCTATGAGTTCAAGGCCAGCCTGGTCTACAGAGTGAGTTCCAGGACAGCTGGACCTACAGGGAGGTCTCAAAAAGACAAAGAAAAAAAAAGTTATTGTGAAGTGTAGTTATCCAAACTGCTGCTTTTTAAAAAATATTTTATATTTTATTTTTATTTTTTGTCTTTTTTGAGATAGGATCTCCACGTAGCCCAAGCTGTCCTGGAATTCCCTTTGTAGATCAGGCTGGCCTTGAACTCAGAGATCCACCTGCCTCTGCCTCCTGAGTATTGGGATTAAAGGCGTGTAGCACCACGCCAAGCTTTATTTTTTATTTTTATACATATAGTGTTTGGCCTACATCTATGTAAGTGTACTAGGTACCTGTGGAGGACAGAAGAGGGTGTCAGATGCCCTGGACTGGAGTTTTAGCCACCATGTGGGTGCTAAGAACTGAACCTAGGTCCTCTGCAAGAGCAGCCAGCATTCTTAACCACTGAACCATCTCTATCCCCTGCACTGCTACTTTTATTGCCATTTTATTTTATTTTATTTTATTATTATTATTTTTTATTTATTTATTTTTTTTGGTCTTTTCGAGACCCTGTCTCCCTGTAGCCCCAGCTGTCCTGGAACTCACTCTGTAGACCAGGCTGGCCTTGAACTCACAAAGATCCACCTGCCTCTGCCTCCCAAGTGCTAGGATTAAAGGCGTGCGCCACCATGCCCGGCTTGCCATTTTATTTTTAAAAATATTTATTTGCCAGGCGTGGTGGTGCACACCTTAAATCCCAGCACTTGGGAGGCAGAGGCAGATGGCTCTCTGTGAGTTCAAAGCCAGCCTGGTCTACATAGCTAGTTCCAGGACAGCTGGAGCTACAGGGAGATCCTGTCTCGAAAAGACCAAAACTTTAAAAATTTATTATTATTTATTTATTATTATTATCATTATTATTTGTTGTCATTATTGTTTAATATAGACGGTTTTACTTTTACTAAGACCTAGAATACCATATAATATGTAGACAAAGTTAGGGCAAATTTGGATACCTGCTAAACTCACATCAATTAACTATACCTTAATCTAATGTAGATCCGTGTCCCCCTCCCAACCCTCCCACCCCACCAGATTCACCGTTTCAGTCATTTCTTGTTGCACTCTTTTCTATTTGTTGTTAGTTAGTTGTTTCCAATATGCATCACCCCCACATGGAATATTTACACTAGGTTATTGGTGTCTAGCATCCACAGATGAGGGATACAATTTGAACGATTGTTTTTCTGGGACTGTGTTACTTCACTTAAAGAAAATTTCTTCCGGGGCGGAGAGATGGCCTAAGCGGTTAAGAGTGCCGACCACTCTTACCAGAGACCCGGTTCGATCCCCGCACCCACATGGCGGCTGAGAACCCGTCCTGAAACTCCAATTCCAGGAGAACTCCAGTTCCAGGGGAATCCGACACCCTCTCGACCTCCGTGGCATTGCACGGCACGGGTGCACAGACCTGCATGCAGACAGCACATTCATACACATACGGAAATAAATAAAATATTAAAAAAAGTATAATTTCTTCCAGTTCCATCCATTTAACCTGCCAATTCATGATGTCAATCTTTCTTTTCTCTTTTTAAAGACACATGAAACATTTTATTTATTATTTTGTTTTTTAATTTATTTTTGTATGTGCATGAATGTACTCTCTGCTTAGTAGGTCTGTGCACCCGAGTCATGAAGGCTGCGGAGGTCCGAAGAGGGCATCGATTCCCCTGGAACATGGAGTTAGTTAAAGAGGTTCTCAGCCGCATGGGGTGTGCGTGGGGATCCAACCCGGGTCCTCTGCAAGAGCAGTTGGACCTCTAGGCCAATCTCTAGCCCGATGTCATCTTTCTTTACCGCTGCATAGAACACCACTCGTCAGTTGAGAGGCATTTTGGTTGGTTCCAGCTCTTCACTATTGTGAAGAGAGCTGCAATGAACATGGCTGAACATATATCTCTGTGGTATGAAGAGTCTGGTGGATATATTCCCAGAAGTGGTATGGCTGGGTCAGGTGGTAGGCTCATTTTGAGTCTTTTATTTATTATTTTTTATGTGTATGAATGTACTGTCTGCATGTAGGTTGGTGCACCTGTGTCGTGCAATGCTGCAGAGGTCAGAAGAGGGCATTGGATTCCCCCTGGAACTGGAGTTAAAGACCGTTCTTAGCTGCCATGTGGGTGCTGGGAATCGAACCCAGGTCCTCTGCAAGAGCAGTTGGCGCTCTTAACTGCTGAGCCATCTCTCCAGCCCTATTATTTATTTTTATGTGTGCAAGTGTATTGTTTGCATGTGTGTAAGTGCACCAGTGCTGTGCAATGCCCAAGGTCAGAAGAGGGTGTCACATCCCCTGGACTTGGAGTTACAGATGTTGTCAGCCCCTAGTGGGGCTGGGATTCAAGCCCTGGTCCTCTGCAAGAACAGCCAGTGCTTTTAACCCGGGAGTTATCTCTCCAGCCCCTTGTTGCCATTTTAAAGACAAGAGAAAACTGAGGCCCAGGAGTGTCTAAGCTGCCCACGGGACCACGGTTTAGTTGGGGGGCATTGCCACGCTCTGGGAGGCCAGGTGAGGCAAGTCTCATGATCTACACAACAGCAGATGAAGCTGTCTTGATGCATGTTAACAAACTGTCTGAGATCATAAGTTAATAAAGCAGAGCTGGCCTGTGAAGGCTGGTCTGCCTGGCTCCAGAGCATGGATTTCTAGGTCCTTTTGAAGATCCAAATGTGTTCAGGAGGGGGTCCATCATGTTGGTGCTGTGTGCCACTTTCTCATGTTCTCTCATTCCACAAGATCTGCCTCTGGCCAGGCCACATCTCTGTCAGGTGCTGTTCTGCCCTGTCTTGCCCTCTGATCACAGTCCTGTCTGTGATGCCCTGATATTCCTACTTTCTTAGAACTTAGTCTCGTCTTAGACTGCTTTTGCTTTCCCAAATGGTATGATTTTAGTTGCACATGACAGAGAACTCAAACTTGACATGTTCCTTTTGTTGTAAGTGTATGTGATACATATGCATGTGTATTCTTGTATGTTTGAGTCCATGGAGACAGAGGACAACCTGGGGTATCATCCTACCTTTCTTGAGACAGAGTCTCACCCTGGCTTATAACTTGCCATGGATGCTAGCTTGGCTTGGCTAACTAGTGATCCCCGGGGACTGGCCTTCCCAGTGCTGGGATTATATGTTTTGCTTAGCTTTTATTTTTTCCTTCTCTCACTACCCCAAGGGTTTCGAAGATTGAACTCAGGTACTTGTGCTTGCAAGGCAAGTTCTTTATTTTAATTTATCTTTTGTATGTGTATGAAGTACTGTCTGCATGTAGGTCTGTGCACCCGTGTCGTGCAATGCCGCGGAGGTCAGAAGAGGGTGTCGGATTCCCCTGGAACTGCAGTTCTCCTGGAATTGGAGTTACAGATGGTTCTTAGCCGCCATGTGGGTGCTGGGGATCGAACCCGGATCCTCTGCAAGAGCAGTCAGTGCTCTTAACCACTAGGCTATCTCTCCAGCCCCAAGGCAAGTTCTTTATTGATTAAGCTATCTCCCAAATCCCTGAACTGGTCTGAGCTATATGAAGAATTTATTGGTTCAGTATACTTAATTAACGGCAAAGTACAGAAAGAAGGTGGCCCTGAGTAGTCTGTTTAGGAATCTGGTTCTGTTTCTAGATTATCCTCTCAAATCCAGTCCCCCCCACCCTCTGGGTGTATTAGTTTGGGTCCTTGGATGGTGTCATTTGTGGTAACAAAATGGTCATCAGCTACCACAAGATGACATACTTACTTTGCCCACGCATTGGGCAAACATACCTACCATTGCTTTGATTGGTTCATTGCAGGTCACATACTTACCTTCTACCCTTGTCATTGTGGCCACGGGGATGTCACAGGGAGAGGAGAGGAACCCTCTTTAACTTTGACCTCAGATCCAAGCAAATTTTTCTGGAAGAATGAGAAGAGATGCTTATTTATGCATTAAAGCTGACACAGAACTCTTGCATTGAAGTCACCATATTTATTTATTTATTTATTTATTTTTTATTTCGGTATGTGTATCAATGTACTGTCTGCATGCAGGTTTGTGCACCCGTGTCGTGCAATGCCTCGGAGGTTAGAAGAGGGTCTCAGATTCCCCTGGAACTGGAGTTCTCCTGGAATTGGAGCTTCAGACGGCTCTTGGCCGCCATGTAGGTGCTGGGGATCGAACCCGGGTCCTCTGTAAGAGCGGTCAGTGCTCTTAACCGCTAGGCCATCTCTCCAGCCCCGAAGTCACCATATTTAATACAGAGTGTTAGGGCAGAATCATGGAGACCCCCACATCTCGCCAGTTGCCTGGCACCCAGGCTGCACCTGTCACAATATCTTTTAGCACTGAGTATTCTCCTAGAATTGAAAATGCTTTCCTGTTAGGAACACTGTGCTTGGTATAAGTGGAAGCAGTTGTGAGTGGGAATTGGTGGGCTGACTTGCTGGAACTCTTCTAAGAGGGAAAATGTCATTCCAAGCTCTATCTTTGTGCCTTTCCCCTCCTCTAGGGAAATGCTCTTTCTGACTTTGAGGTGAGACATTCTTTCAACCCCCATCCTCCAGTTCCATCTTCCCAAGGAGGCAATTTTTTTTTATTCACTTATTTGCTATTTATTTTTAATTTTGGTTGCTTGAGGCCAAACTCTTCACTATATATCCCCAGATGACCTGGAACTCACTATGTAGCCTTGTCTGGCCTCAGATTTTCAGTGAACCACCTGCCTCTGCCTCTTGAGTGCTGGGATTATAGATGTGCACCAAGTTACTTGGCTTAAAACTGGGTTTCAGCCTGAACTGGACTTGACCTTCCCTTCCCTGTAAGGTGCTTCACTGCTGTGGTCTGCTGCCCCCATGTGGTCAAAATTCTCCTCCCTCAGTGAGTCCATTGGCTCTTGTTTTGTTTTTAGAGATACCGTAGATATTTCAAGGAAAAGAGGGAAAAACAAAACAAAACAAAACAAAACAAAACAAACCACAAAAAGCCAAAACAACCCCCCTCCCAAAACTAAGAGAGTGGGAGGACTCTGAGGGAGGTCTCTGAGGGAGGAACGCCCCTCTTGAGGTGTTGTGCATTTTTAGGACCCCCCCCCCCCCCCCTCCCCTGTCAACTCAGTCAATATTCCTGCCCCAGGAACTGGCTTCTCTTTAGATGACTAATGGGAGGGGGTGGGTGGTGGGGTGATGCCCCTTCCCTTCTGGGACTACCCCATTTAAGTCCTTTCTTGTCTAGGCATCAGAGCCCAACAATCAGGCATTAGTGACTCCAGGGCAATTGTCTCTTTACACTTCCTGCCACTGTTTTTGGAGATAGGGTCTCAGGTATTCCAGGCTGGCCTTGAACTCAATATGCAACTGAGAATGACTTTGAACTTCGGATCCTCCTGAGTACTGGGATCACAGGGTGCACCGCCTTTTTTTGGTGTATATGATGTTAGTGTGTGGTGTACGCATGTGTTTGTGTGTGCATGTGCAGGGGCCAGAGAAGGCTGTCAGGTGTCCTTCTTTACCTCTGTCTTACTCCCTTGAAATAGGGTCTTTTCTGAATCTGGAGCCAGGCTGGTGGCCAGGAAACCTCAGTGACTGTCCTGTTAACTCATCCCCAGCCCCCACAGCACTAGGATTATAGGAATGTACTTGACCATGCCTGGATTGTAATTAATTAATTAATTGGTCTTTTTGAGAAAGGGTCTCCCTTTAGTCTCAGCTGGCCTGGAGCTTGCTATGTAGGCCAGGTTGGCCTTGAACTCACAGAGATCTGCCTGCCTCTGCCTCCCGAGTGTTGGGATTAAAGGCATGTGCCACCCCTGGTGCCTGGGTTTTGTTATGTGGGTTCTGGGGATTTGAACTCAGGTCCTCAAGCTTGTTTATCAAATGCTCTTACCCGCTGAGCCATATCCCCAGCCCTGGTACCATTTTTTATGCAGTTCTGGGGATTGAATCCAGGACTTCATACATGTTAGGCAGCTTGCCCACCTCTCCACCACCACCACCCCCTGCCCCACCACCCCAGTTTCTCCTGCATACTCCTACTGTACTGACTGAGCTGCAGGCCTAGTCCTCCTGCCACTATTTATAAATGTGAAGAGGATCCCAGAGGCCATTATACCTGCCAGTAGCACAAACGGCATTGTTATGAGATGTTGGCATTTATAGGAGGGGCAGTATTCACACTTCCACAGATTGGTGCTGACTTCAGATGACAGAGGAAGCTGGCAGAAGCAAGACCAGCCAGGGAAACCAGCCCAGCTTCATGGAAGTGAAGTAGTCAGACACACCTTAGGTAGGAGTATATGTGAAAAGTGACAGTCCTTTTGTACTTGTGGTCTGTGTTCCACAAGTCACATGAGAAACACCATTTTTTCTTTCTCTCTTTTTTTTTGTCTCTTTGAGACAGGGTCTCCCTGTAGCCCCAGCTGACCTGGAACTCACTCTGTAGACCAGACTGGCCTTGAACTCACAAAGATCCACCTGCCTCTGTCTACAGAGTGCTAGGATTAAAGGTGTGCGCCACCACGCCCAGCGAAACACCATTTTTTCTCTAACCCTTAGCAGACTCTTGCTATGTTTCCAGGCAGAGGATAGATCCAAAGATGAACTGGAAAGGAAGCCTTTTTTTCCTCTGGCTGCCACAATGTAAGCTGTGTAAATGCATTACTATAACCACAGTGGAGTTCGTGTTATAATGGAAGAAGAGTTAGGAGAGCTCTTGTTTCATTTCCATTACTATGTTAAAACACTCTAACCAAAAACAACTTAGGAGAGGAAAGAGTTTATTTCGTCTTACAGGTTCCAGTTCAACACTGAGGGAGCTGGGCAGGAATTCAGACAGGAACCATGGGAGATCACTGGTTTGCTCATAGGCTCATGTGCCTTCTTATACAGCCCAGGACCACCTGCCCAAGCATGGTGCTGTCCACAGTGGGCTGAGCCCTCCCACATCAGTTATCAATGAAGATAGTCCCTCTCCCCACCAGACACATCCACGGGCCAGTCTGATCTGGGAAATCCCTCAACTGAGACTCCCTTCTCAGACAACTCCAGGCTGTGTCAGGTTGCCACTTAAAGCCAACCAGGACATTGAGCCAGAGGAGAAAAGCCTGGGGGCAGGTGTAAGTTGCTGGAGGACAGCCTGGGCAACTTCTCAGAGAACCCAAAGGGGAGCAGCTATGACATCATACCCTGCTGGTCCACCACCGATTGCCCAGATCCTAATGGTTTGTACTCTCCAGCTGGACACCAGGGAAGGGAGTTACCATGCCCCCAAACCTCAGAGTTATTGCCAATCAAGCGATCATTGGACTTTATTGTATAAAAGAGAGGGGTTGCTCTTTCCTTCAAATCTCTACCACCTGATGCCAAAGATGTGTGTAGTGTAAGTGAAAATGGTGTGCTTGCCAGCCAGGAATGGGACTGCACATCTGTCCCCCCAGCACTTGGGAGGCAGAGGAAGGAGGATCAGGAATTCACAGTCATCTTCAGTTACATCGAATTCAAGGCCAGCCGGTGTTATGGGAGAGCCTGTCTCAAAACAGAAAAGGGGGGGCTGGAGATGTAGCTTAGTGACAGAGAGTACTTGCCCACCATGCATAGAGTCCTGGCTTCTGTTTCTTTTTTTCTTTTCTTTTTTTTTTTTGAGATAGGGTCTCCCTTTAGTCCCAGCTGGCCTGGAGCTCACTCTGTAGACCAGGCTGGCCTTGATCTCCCAGAGATCTGCCTGCCTCTGCCTCCTGAGTGCTGGGATTTAAGGCATGTGCCACCATGCCCGGCCCTGGCTTCCATTTCTATTCATGCGCGCATGCACGGGCACACACACGGGCACACACACACACATCTGCTTGCTGTCCAAACACAGGTTCAATGTAGATTTCTGGCTTCCTCCTACCAGCTTGCACCCCCCCCCCCAGTTTCTCCTGCATACTCCTAGTTTCTCCCATGGACTTCTGAAGTCTCTGTTGTAGAAAGTCAAATCCTTGTCCTTTTACTCTCATTAAGAAAGTTGAAGTGCTTTCAAAGGTTATCTATTAGAGAACTCAGGGATAGCAAATGCTGGTGAATTCAAGAAATTAAAGACAATAAAAGTGATCTTCTATGGGGAGTTCAGAGCATATCTTAACCCTAGCTCCACACCTAGCTATCCCGGCTGGACCCCAGGAATTAGTCTATTTCTCAAATGCAGACACGGGTGGGGCTCCAGGAGGGGTGTGGTCTGGGGTGGCTTCTCTATTTCTCTTTATTTTTCTAGTTCCTCCAGCTGTGAAGCCACTCTGTCTCTGAGCTGAAGTCTCCACACTGAATACACCTGGCTGGTGTCTCAGGTAGGAAGCCACCTCTGTGTGCCAGTGCTTTGGGTGGGATACGGGGGTTTGCTTCAGTTTTGCTCTAGAAAATGCACTGGTTTCTGTGGGACCTGAGGATTTCTGCTAACAGATTATGATCTCCCTCATACCTCAGCTCTGCCCTTGAACATGGTGTGGTCACAGCCTCCTCTGCCTTTCCTTTCATTTCCCTTCTGGTATGAGGCTGAGGTAGACAATTCCCTAGTTTAATGTTCACTGCTTCCCCCTAAGTCTCTGTGTTCTGTGAAGATGCACTGGCAGGGAGAGAACATTCTCAGATGTGAGGATGTGAACACACTTGCCCTGGGACCCACGGTCTGGAAGCCAGTGAGGGTTTCTTTGTCTTGTTCTATTTGCAGATGAGAAAATGAAAATCTGTAAGAATGAAAGACCCTAGTCAAGGTCACCAAGGAGAGAGTGGGCTGTAGGTGATAGTCCACCCATTTCTGGATTTCTGGTTAACTTCAAAGGGCATCCAAACTGTTCTCTGGAGAGCCTTGAGTTGGGCAAAGGTACTTGATTACCTATTTGCTTAATGTGTGTGTGTGTGTGTGTGTGTGTGTGTGTGTGTGTGTGTGTATACATGTGATAGCTTGTGAAAGCCAGAGGTTCAAGTTGAGTATCTTCTTGAATCGCTCTCCACGTTATTTTTTGAGACAAAGTCTCTCACTGTAACAGGAGCTCAGAGTCTTAGATCGTCTGGCTGGCCAGTGGACCCATGGTGCCCGTCTGTCTCTGTCCCCTCGCCCCCAAGCACTGAGGTTATAGATGTGTGCCACCATATCCAGCTTTTTACATAGGTGGCAGGGATCTGGATTCGGGTTCTCATGCTTGCCCAGCAGGCACTTTACCCACTGAGCCATCCCTTTAACCCCTGGGTAGAGGCTGTTCAAGGAGCTTGAGAGAGGAGTAATGGAGAGAGGAACAGAACTGCACCCCCCCATCCTCAGTGGTTCACCTTTTTTCATTCCAATTTTATTTTATTAAATTATTACCTTTTTATTTAAATTTTTGATTTTATTTTTTATGTGTATGAATGTATTGCCTGTATGCATGTTAAGTGCACCCATGTCCTAACTCTAGTTCCAGAGGCTGCAACGTGCTTTTCTGATCTCTGTGGCCATTGTATGACTGTGTAAAGAAGCATCTAGTCCTCCAGTTAGAGAGGGCAGCAGACTGAAGAAAGTAGTCTACCTGAGTCCAGCTGGGTGAACCAGTGAGTTTACTGAGGTTACAGGAGCATAGGTGACAGACACAAAGGCAGCCACACCACTAGGAAGTCCCACCCCAGCATGTCCTACTCACCGGCAGCTGAACAATAGAAGAGTCCCACCCCAAGTCACTTGTTTATCTCTTACATAATCTGGGGAAGGAGTGAGGCCTTATGAGGATCTTATGAGGATCTTGTGAAGGCCTTTTGAACGTCACTGGCTTCCACCTCCCTCCATGAGGGACACTTAATAGGCCACTCATGATGTCATCACCACTGCTTGCTTCAAGACAGCCATAGTCCTGTCCCACCTGGAAGATACAGCCACACTAAGGAGGGTATCTCAGGGTCCATGATGGCGATTTTGTCCTCTCAAATACTTAAACTTCATTTGGCAATAAAAATTCTATTGCTCACTTAAAGACAAGCTTAAAATGCAGAGCATTTCCAACTTATAATGGTTTGACTTATACTCTTTGAATTTTACAGTGGTGGCCGATGCATCTCCATATATGACTTATGTCTTAGTCACTTAGACTTGTTGTGTGCCACCATATCCAGCTTTTTACATAGGTGGCAGGGATCTGGATTCGGGTTCTCATGCTTGCCCAGCAGGCACTTTACCCACTGAGCCATCCCTTTAACCCCTGGGTAGAGGCTGTTCAAGGAGCTTGAGAGAGGAGTAATGGAGTAATGGAGTAATGGAGTAATGGAGTAACTTGTTGCTTAGACACTTCTAAGCAACATTCAATATATTACACAAGACATAATATTTTATGACAAAAGAGGCTTTATGCTAGTAGGTATTTTTCTGAGCATGTTTAAGGTGGTATCACAAGGTAAGGTGAGTATATTAGATGTGATCTTTTTTCTTTCCTATTTTTGGAAACAACATCTCATGTATCTCAGGCTGGCCTTGAACTCCTGATTCTACTACCTTCATCTCCTGAATGTTTGAATTACAGATTAACACCACCGCAACTAGTACTTGCATTTTTGTTTTGTTTTGCCTGTTTTTTTTTGAGACAGGTCTTAATCTGTAGTCCTAGCTGGCCTGGAACTTGCTATGTAGACTATCCCAGGCTGGCCTCCATCTTACAGAGATCCACCTGCTCCTACCTCCTGGGCTTAAAGGCATGTGCTACCATGCCTAGCTTACCTGCATTTTTATTTTTATTTGTTTTGTTTGTGGTACTAGGGATTCAACCCAGGGGTTTACACATGTCAATACAAGTTCTACCAACAGAGCTATATTCCCAGTATATTATGCATATTAAAATTAATTATTATTAGTACTGTGTATATGATGTGTGTGTATGTGAGTGGAGGTATGTCTGTGGAGATCAGAGGACACCTTTTGGGAATCAGCTTTTTCCTTCCATCATGGGTTCTAGGAATCAGGTTGTTAGGCTTGTGTGGCAAATACTTTTACCCTCTGAGTTATCTCACTGGACCTACATGTATTACATTTTTTCCTTGTACATTTACTTATTTATTTTTTGTGTGGGGGCGTGCCACAGCTTTTGTGTGAATGTCAGAGGACAATCTTCAGGAGTCAGTTCTCTCCTTTTACTGTGCGGGTCCTGGTGATTGAATTCAGGTTGTCAGACTTGATGACAGACATCTCTACCCACTGAGCTACCTTGCTGGTGCCCTACATGTATTCATTTATTTTTGAGATAGGGTCTTCCTGTAGCCCCAGCTGGCCTGGAACTCACTATTTAGAACAGGATGACCTGGAACTCAGTGATCTGCCCATCTCTGCCTCCTGCCCTATCTATCTATCTATCTATCTATCTATCTATCTATCTATCATCTATCTATCTATCTATCATCTATCTATCTATCTCTCTCTTTTTTTTTTTTTTTGGTCATTTTGAGACAGGGTCTCCCTGTAGCTCTAGCTGTCCTGGAACTCACTCTGTAGACCAGGCTGGCCTTGAACTCACAAAGATCCGCCTGCCTCTGCCTCCCAAGTGCTAGGATTAAAGGCGTGCGCCACCACGCCCGGCATCTATCTATCTATCTATCTATCTATCTATCTATCTATCTATCTATCATTTATCTATCTATCTATCATCTATCTTATATATTAAAGATTTATTTACTTATTTATTTTGTGTGTATGAGTTTTGCCAGAGTGTACGCATGTGCATTTGGGTGCCTGAGGAGGCTAGATCCTCTGGAAATGGAATTATAAGCAGCCTCCAGGGAGGCTGAACCTGGACCCTCTACAAGAGCAGCAAGTGCTCTTAACCTCTGAGCCATCTCTTCAGCCCCCTACATGTATTTTTGACATGTTTTTGACCATTGAAAACTGGATGTAATTTCATTGTAAGTCAACGTACACTGTACAGTTTAAGGTAATCTTATGGTATTACTTTCCTCTCCTAGTAGATTTTGAGAAAGGCAAACAAGGGGCTGAAGAGATGGCAAAGCAGTTAAGAGCATGTCTCTCTTGCAGAGGATTTAGTTCTATTTCCCAGCACCCACATCAGGCAGCTCACAACCACGTGTGGCTCCAATTCTAAGGGATCTTCTGGCTTCCAAGGACACCAGTGGTGTGTATTCACACAAACATATACACACAAATAAATAAATCTTTAAAAAAGGCAAACAAGGATCAGGGTGCCCATATAAGAAATAAGGTAAAAAGGGACACCCCAAGCTGGCTTAGCTCCTTCAGTTTTGCTGAGTGCTGGCCGTCCCCTGAACATATAAGACTAGCTTATGGGGGTGACTGAAGACAGAGAAGGGAGGTGAGGTAGATTTGGAGGTAGAGCTCTGAATTGTAAGGCCAACTAAGAGCAAGGCTGTCTTCCCTGGGTTTTGTTTTAACTCATAACAGGCTGGATCTCAGAGAACTTGGACAGCACTCAGAAGCCAACTTCTATAGGAGCTCAAGTTTGAAGGCAAAGGAGGTGGAACTCTGGTTGTTACAGCAGCAGAGAAGCCAAGGCTACCCCATACTCTTCATGAGAAGGACTTTAGTCAGAGTTACTAAATCCCATTTCTTTTCTTCTAACCTTTCACTAGATCGAACCATGGCCACTTCTAAGCAGTTCTCCTGGGTCGCAACTGAAGATATGCTTTATGACTTGGACGAGTTTGAAAATTTCACTGGCACACCACCTACAGGAGATGAGTTCAGCCCCTGTGAGCACATTGCTCACATAACCAACGAGGCCATGGTTATCGTCTATAGTTTGGTGTTCCTGCTGAGCTTGCTGGGAAACTCGCTGGTAACCCTGGTCATCTTATGCAGCCGAATGAGCCGCTCTGTCACTGATGTCTACCTGCTGAACCTGGCTATGGCCGATATGCTCTTTGCCCTGACCTTGCCCTTCTGGTCTGTGTCCAATGTGAAAGGCTGGATTTTTGGCACACCCCTGTGCAAGATAGTGTCACTCCTGAAGGAAGTCAACTTCTACAGTGGAATCCTGCTACTGGCCAGCATCAGTGTGGACCGCTACCTGGCCATCGTCCATGCCACACGTACACTGACCCAAAAGCGCCACTTGGTTAAGTTCATATGTCTGGGTATCTGGGGACTATCTTTAATTCTATCTTTGCCCTTTGTCATTTTCCGAGAGCCCTATGAACTATCCAGTTCTGGAACAGTCTGCTATGAGGTCCTGGGTAAAGCCACAACAGTTTTGCGGATGGTGCTGCGCGGCCTGACTCACACATTTGGCTTCCTCATCCCACTGCTGGTCATGCTGTTCTGTTATGGATTCACACTGCACTCACTCTTTAAGGCCCAGATGAGGCAGAAGCACCGGGCCATGTGGGTGATCCTTGCTGTTGTGCTGGTCTTTCTGCTCTGCTGGCTGCCTTACAACTTGGTCCTGCTCGCAGACACCCTCATGAGGGCTCACATAATCGAAGAGACCTGTAAGCGTCGCAATGACATTGACAGGGCCTTGTATATCACTGAGATCCTGGGCTTTTCCCACAGCTGTCTCAACCCCATCATCTATGCCTTTATTGGCCAAAATTTTCGCTATGGATTCTTCAAGCTCCTTGCTTCCCATGGCCTGGTTAGCAAGGCATTTTTGGCAAGATATCATGTGTCCTCCTCTTCCTCTGTCACTTCAAACCTCTGAAAATTACCAGAAAAAGAAGAGTTCATCCTCAAAAGAATAACCATTGTACCAAGGTTGTCTGAGTGCTGAGTGTGAGTGTGTGTGTGTGTGTGTGTGTGTGTATACAGATGCTGTGTCGTTTGAGAGGGAGGTGACAGAAGCAGATGTCTAATATCTTTAGGACCCACATCTACTTTCTGAGGAAGTCTTGACAGCCCTCCAAGGCCTGGCTTTATCTTTCCATGAGAAAGAATGTCACCATTTCTACTGAATTCATACATGTTTGACCTAGGAGCTGGGAAATTAACATGGGCACATCTGTAGCCTAACTCTGCCATTAGAGCAAAAAACTGGGGCCTGGATCTGGCATGAGCCCATCTGACACTAGCTGGACTCTGGAACACCAGCCCGACTACTGAGTATGTTCCAGCAGGCTGTCTGGCAGCTCTGCATTCTGTGATTGCAACTGTTGAAACTCTTTTCCTGTCTTGGGGAATATTGCAATACCTGCTGGGGACATCAGGTCAGGTGCTGCTGAAGCATAAAGCCACCAGGCAACCTTGTGATGGAGCTGCAGAGTATCTTCCCCTTGGGAGTCATGGGTGGGCAAAGGGTATTTGGGAAGCTGGACTCAGTGCATGAGGATCCCCTTGACCCCATGGCTAGCATCACAGAAGGTTATGTTCCTGTTGGGTACCTGCTGAGTCAAGGATGGAGCAAGACTAGCAGCTGTAACTCTTGCCCTGTTGGCACTTCTGATTTGACAGGGAGCAACAGCAACTTTATACATCTACACACAACTGTTAATCAACTGGACAAACCAGCTGGTTCCAATAAAGTGACAGAGTTGAAGGTTGAGTGTGTGTGCGTGTGCGTGTGTGTGTGTGTGTGTGTGTGTGTGTGTCTGCTCCTGCATCTGTCAACTGTGGCTTTACCTCCTTCTAGAATAATCCCTGCTGGCACAGCCTCATGCTCATCCTCACCATACATGAAAGTATATTCCCTGCAGAGAGCTCAGCCTCATCTGTACTTAATCTTGTCTCCCGGGAGACCTGGCCTGGCTCCTTCAAACTGTGTTAATTCACCTCCTCACCCCCAAATGCTTTTTAGGAGTTGCAGTTGTTTCCTCCCCCAGGCAAAGGCAGGAACCTGTCTGTTTTGTTTACTCTTCATCCTCGGTGTTGGACACTCTGTCTGGAGCCCATCACAGGCTCAATAAATATTTACTGAATAAACGAATGGCACTAAAAAGCTCCAAACTCAGCCACTTCCTGCTGGCCTGGTCAACACATTTCACTCCCCAAGTTGGCTTTTGTGGTTATCTTCTTTCCATTTTTAGCTGTGTAGAAGTGTTGCAAGGGAGCACTGAGGACATCTGGGCCCCTTTGATTGCTAATGGTAGAAACGGAAACGCCTATCTGCCTAAAGCCAAACTACTAAGGTGCTGAGGTTGAGCTTCCAAGGTGGGGTTTCTGTCAAGGCTGAGGTTGCGATCAGGTTGGAGTCAAGCTGGAGGGATACAGAGCCGGGGTGACAGTTTGGCTTAAAGTAAGGCAAGAGAAGGGTGAATGTCAGCAATAGGGAGAGATTCAGACATAAAGACTGCAGGTGGGGAAGTGAGACTTAGGGTGGGGATCACAGCAGGGAGAGTCCAGCTAGGGTTGGGACTGGAGGGAGGCATAGGGATGGGGTGAGGACAGGAATGTGGGGAGGTTCAGGGATGGTTGTCAGAGATGACGGGAGCAAAAGGATCTCACGTTTAGGGTTACAATCCTCTTTGGAATATTATCTGAGACTAATTTCCAAGGTCAGGACAGAGGCTAGGCCCATTGGAGGGTCTCTGGGCAGGTTGGTGAGGAAGGATTTGGGGCTCAAGCGGGGAGGGAGGGAGGGAGAGAGAGAGAGAGTGCTCTGACTTAGGGGAGAACATGGCTGCTTTAGCTCTTCTTTCCTACAGAGCTCAAATTCTACTTTCTTATAGCACTAACTCCAGGGTCACGGTCTCAGGCATTGGCACTACGCTGAGGGATGTGCTATGCAGGACTGCTGCACTGTCACAACCAAATAGATACGTGTACGTGGAGGCAGATGGCATGCTGGATTGGCCGAAGTCAAAGAAATGCAGCAGGGCCAAGTGAGGGCCATACTAGATGTGCAGGTGGGAGAGACGAGATATAGCCTGGGTCAGCAGGCCAGGCCAAACATGAAGGGCACTGATTGCTTTGCTAAACTTTACTCTAGCCCCTGTGGCCGGCCCCAAATGAGCCTGAAGAGGATGATGATGAAGACAGGTGGCTCCCCTGAGCTAGGCGTCAGTGAGCTGAGAGGCACAGATGCAAGGAGAGGCTGTAGCCAAAATGGGCAAGGCGTGGACAAAGTCACCACAGGATGTGGAAGGAGAGGGTGAGCTCAGGGAGCCTTGAGGGGAGAGCGACAAGACCCAGCTGTCAGTTGAGTAAAAAATGGAGCAGTGAAGAGAGGATCAGAAGAGATTTTTTTTTTTATTAATTTTATTTAGTTCTGTATGTGTGTGAATGTACTGCCTGCATGCAAGTCTGTGCACCCGTGTCGTGCAACGCCGCGGAGGTCAGAAGAGGGTCTCGGATTCCCCTGGAGCTGGAGTTCTCCTGGAATTGGAGTTTCAGACGGCTCTCTGATTTTTAATCCATACCGGGACAATGCTTATAAAGGGGTTCAGGGCGGAGAGATGCGCTAGTGTTAGTGGTTAAGAGCGCAGCCCCCTTACGCTCATTGCAGGGGACACCGGGTTGATCAACCCAGCACCCCACTGGCGCCGAAGAACTGTTCGAAACTCACACATCCAAGAGAACACTCCAGTTCCAGGGAGTCGTGACACCCCTCTTTTGATCTGCCTCCTCAGCATTTGCACTTACATGGATGCCTAAACAACCTGCATGCAGGACAGACATTCAATACCACAAATAAAATAATTAAAAAAAAAAAACACTTTAGGGGGAGGAGATAGGGACTCCTAGCGGTTTTTAGGGCGCCAACACGCTCTTACAGAGGACCATGGTTGTCCCCAGCACCCCACTGGTGGCCTAACAACTCTCTGAAACTCCCAATTCCAGGAGAACTCCGCTCCAGGGGAATCGACGCACACCCTCTTCTGACCTCTCCGCGGCGTTTGCGCGACACGGGTGCCCAAACCTTGCCTGCAGACAGTGTATCATTCATCACATACAGAATAAATAAATGCCGGGCGTGGTGGCGCAACCTTGATCCTAGCCTTGGGAGGAAGGGAGGCACGCAGATCTCTGTGAGTTCGAGGCCAGCCTCCGTTACAGAGTGAGTTCCCGGACAGCCGAGTACAGGGAACCCGTTCTAAAACGACCAAAAAAAAAAAAAAAAAAAACAAAAAAAAAAAAAAAAAAAAAAAATTTAAAGGGGATGCATTTCCTGGAAGATCCTGGCTTCCCAATTTGGGCTGGCAGTGAAGGTACAAGTAGATATGCTCACATGCATGGGGTAAGCTAGCTCTGGGAGTCTGGGAAGATTTGGCCAGCCTACAGTAATACTGTTGGGGTTACTTCTCATTAAGATGGCAGATCGTGGGGCTGGAGAGATAATTTAGCAGTTAAGAGCACTAGCTGCTCTTACAGAGAACCTGGGTGGTGGCCCAATGCACTTAGGAGGCAGAGACAGGCAGATCTCTGTGAATTCAAGGCCAGCCTGTTCAATATAAAGCAAGTTCCCAGGCAGCTGGCGCTTGGGACTAAAGGGGAGACCATGTTTCAAAAGACCCAACCAAAAAAAAAAAAAAAAAAAAAAAAAAAAAAAAAGGAGACAAGGAGAGATTTCATGCTGTATTAAGAATTCTCATTTGTGGGCTGGGCTGGAGTGATGGCTCAGTGGTTAAGAGCACTGGCTGCTCTTGCTGAAGACACAGGTTGGATTTCCAGCACTCACATGGCCGCTAACAACTATCTGTAACTCGGTTCCAGGTGAATCCAACACCAACTCCTTCTTTTGACTCCGTGAGCATTGCACGACATGCTTGCACTTACACATGCAGGCAATACACTCATAAACATAAAATAAAAATAATAAATAAAAAATTTCTCTTGATGAAAGCCACTTTCCTTTGGGAAGCTAGACTCACATTGGATAGAGCTCACATTTTCTTCCCCTTTGAGCAGCTCTTTTGCTTTTAATTCTCATGCTTACGGCTACATTAAAATGTTTTTATTATGCTATCTAGTACTAAAATTCCTTTCAGCAATTGAAGCCACATATCCTGACTTGGCTTGAGTGGAGAGCCCTAAAATTTAGGGGAGCTCCTAGGGTTCCTAAGGGTGACCACGTGAAGCTCTCTCTGTCATTGCTAACATTTTTGGGTGCTCCTGGTGGGATCCATCTTGAAACACTGTTGGTGAGTTTTTCTGTCTGTGGCTTGGCTGATTTACTCTGCTAAGAATGGTTTGTATGTTACTTCAGATTCCTTTGCTTCTGTTTTTCTGGTGAGAGACCCAATTAAAAATCCCCTAGACTCATCCATACTCTGTTTCTGGGTCAGATGGAACAGGAGATGGCTGTTTCAAGGTACATTATGAGAGCTGATGCCCTAGATGGCCTAACCCAGTCCCTTGCCTCCAACAGAGCAGCCTGAGGCACAATAGATAACTGCTTCCCCAGAGTAGGCTGGTCTGGATCCACTGGAGGATGATGGGAATAAGAACTGAGTTTTTATTTATTATTATTTTATATTTATGAATTTTTATTATTATTTTATATTTATTATTTTATTTGTTATTTTTATTTATATATTTTATTTATTATTTTAACTAAGTTTTTATTATTTTATTTTTATTTATTATTTTATTATGTGTTTGAGTGTATTGCCCACGTGTGTAAGTACATTTGCATTGTGCAGTGTATGTGGAGTTCAGGAGATGGTGTCAGATCCCCTGGAACTGGAGTTACAAATGGCTGTTAGCCTGTGGGTGCTGGGAATCAAACCTGGGTCCTCTGCAAGAGCAGTCAGTGCTCTTAACTGCTGAGCCATATTTCCAGACCTGGAATAACTGCTTTTATACATCACTTTAGCCGAAGTCTTAAAAGTATTGTTTCTTTGCTGTCCTCTCTGTCTCCTCTGCTTTATAAGTTAGACAAAGGGACCTCTGCTGTCTTCCCTGTGAGAAAGTATTTTCATTAGTATAAAGGCATTTCCCCTTCAGCTATTTAGCTCTTAAAGAGAGAGAAAAAATATTGTTTTAAGTCTTCTTGAGCAACTTCATCTTTTCATCTTTTATTTTAAAATATTTTATTTAACACTCTACACAAGTGGAAAAAAACACTACACAAGTGGAAAATATTTTATTATTTTTATTTATGTGTATGAATGTATTGCTGCATGTATGTAAGTACATCCATGCCATGCAATGCCTGCAGAGGTCAGAAGAGGACGTTGGATCCCCAGCAACTGGAGGTATGGATGGCTGTTAGCCGCCATGTGGGAACTGGGAACTGACCTGCAAGAGCAGCTAGTGCTCTTAACTGTTGAGCCATCTCTCCAGCCCTATCTTTTCTCACATTTATTTTTTATTTTTTGTCTTTTTGAGACAGGGTCTCCCTGTAGCCCAGCTGTCCTGGAACTCACTCTGTAGACCAGGCTGGCCTTGAACTCACAAAGATCCGCCTGTATCTGCCTCCTGAGTGCTAGGATTAAAGGCATGTGCCACCATGCCCTGCCCTTTCTCACCTCTTAAAGAGACAGAGACAAACTTTCTACTGTCCCCCACTCTGGATGCACCCAGATTTCATGTAATCATGTCATGTGTGTTTATGATCATTGTTTTTATGTGCTGTTTGTGTCAAAATAATTTTTTAATAAACTGTGCCCACTTCAGTGCTCTCTCTCTCTCCTCTTTCTCTTTCTCCCTGGTCTTTTTGAAACAGGGTCTCCCTGTAGCCTGGAACTCACTATATGAACCAGGCTGGTCTCTAATCTCACAGACGTCTGCCTGCCTCCGCCTTCAGAACTCAGGCGTTGGCTACCACACCCAGTTTCTTCTCTTTCTTTCTTGATTATATGCTAAAGTTATTATTATTTTTATAAAAATGCAAATGTGCAGATTTGTAAATGTGAATATTTTGGTTAGATATTAAAACACCTGATAAATTCATATTACCTTATAAACTCTCCTACTCTGAACATCTCTTTTTAAAAAATTTATTACATTTTATGTGTATGAGTGGACTGTCTGCATGTAGGTTGGTGCACCGTGTCGTACAATGCCTCAGAGGTCAGAAGAGGGCGTCGGATTCCCCTGGAACTGGAGTTAAAGATGGTTCTTAGCTGCCATGTGGGTGCTGGGAATCTAACCTGGGTCCTCTGCAAGAGCAGTAGGTGCTCTTAACCGCTAAGCCATCTCTCCAGCCCCTCTGAACATCTTATACCTATTCAAATAATATCTACTGAATGTTTCCCAAGTACTAACTGTTTATTTTATTTATTTATTTATTTATTTATTTATTTTTGGTCTTTTCGAGACAGGGTCTCCCTGTAGCCCCAGCTGTCCTGGAACTCACTCTGTAGACCAGGCTGGCCTTGAACTCACAAAGATCCGCCTGCCTCTGCCTCCCAAGTGATAGGATTAAAGGTGTGTGCCACCATGCCCGGCTGAGAGCAGTTGGCGCTCTCAACCTTAGGCCATCTCTCCAGCCACAGTTTATTATTATTATTTTTTTCTTTCTTTTTTTTTTTTTTTTTTTTTTAATGTGGCGGAGCTGTAGGGACAAGCCCCAGCACAATGGAAAACAGCCTGTCTGGATATTCTCCGCTCATAGTATGGCACTGTCTGTCCCCAGACCAGCACAAGGCAGAGTCAATTTATTACTTTTTATGTGTATGAATGTACTCTCTGCATGTAGGTTGGTGCTCCCGTGTCGTGCAATGCTACGGAGGTCAGAAGAGGGTGTTGGATTCCCCTGAAACTGGAGTTAAAGACGGTACTTAGCCACCCTGTGGGTGTTGGGAATCGAACCCGGGTCCTCTGCAAGAGCAGTCAGTGCTCTTAACCGCTGAGCCATCTCTCCAGCTCCAGCAACTTTAATTCTTAGGAAGATAAAAGTTCCTGCCAAACCTAATTTGATGTTTAATTACTAAAAGCAAAGACCAATATGGTACAGCATTATTCCAGAGGAATTAAATGAAGTGCCTCAGGTCTGCTTCATCCACATTCGTTTGATGAGTTGGAGACCTCCCCTACCTCAAAAGGCTTTAGGGAGGTACTGCTACCTTTACATGGTTCCTTATTAAATTTGAAAGATGCCTCAAGATGCATTAATATTTTAAAAAATTTTTAATTCCAGAACACATTTAGGAATTCATAGTTTAACCGTAAACTTGCATGCAGGTAAAAGAAATATAGTGTGATATTCCTAAATTACATAGCAAGTTGATGTATGTTTTAATGTACTTTAATAAAAGAGAATTATTCTTTTTCATAAATCTTAGAACTGAGGAAAATAGTGACATAAACTTCAAGCTAAATCTATAGTTGTATCAGTCAATGTGGTATTATCTTTATTAACAAATTACCCACCTTGACTAACATATAAGTTGGGATCTTGTTAGTTCTCCTTTAATTTCCTTCTCTTTCTAGGATCCACAAATGAGGGACAACATACATGGTTTGTTTTTCTGAGACTGTGTTATTTCACTTAGCATAACAGCTTCTAGCTCCATCCATTTATCTGCAAATTTCATGATGTTGTCTTTCTTTACCACTGCATAGAACTCCAATATGTTAATGTACCACATTTTCATTATCCACTTATTAGTTGAGGGACACAGGTTGCTTCCAGCTCTTTGTTATTGTGAAAAGAGCAGCAGTAAACATGTGTACGTGTCTCTGCTGTAGAATGAATCCTTTGGTATACACTCAGGAGTCATATGACTGGGTCAAACGGAAGATTCATTTTTAGTCTTTTAAGAGTTCTTCATACTGCTTTCTGTAGGGATTGCACAAGTTTACAATCCTACCAGAAGTGGATGAGTGTTTTCCTTTCCCCACAGCCTCTCCAGCATTTGGTATCATTTGTTTTCCTGATCATAGCCAGTATTACCAGGGTAAGATGAAATCTTAAAGTAGTTTTCATTTGCATTTCCTTAGTTACCAACGATGCTGAACACTTTTTTTTTTTTTGGTCTTTTTGAGACAGGGTCTCCCTGTAGCCCCAGCTGTCCTGGAACTTGCTCTGTAGACTAGGCTGGCCTTGAACTCACAAAGATCCGCCTGCCTCTGCCTCCCAATTGCTAGGATTAAAGGCGTGCGCCACCACGCCTGGCGATGCTGAACACTTTTTAAGATTTTTTTTTTTAAGCCAACTTTACTTCTTCTCTTGAGAAGTCTGTGTTCAGTTCTTTAGCCCACCTTTTACTTGGGTCATTTGTTTTCTTGGTTCTTTGTTTTTTGAGTAATTTATGCCCTCTGGATGTTAAACCTTTGTCAGATGTGTCACTGGTGAAGATTTCCTCCCACTCTGTGGGTTTTCTCTTCACTTCTTTGATTGTTTCTTTTGCTGTTTCGGAAGCTTTTTAGTTTAATGAGGTCCTACTTGTTGATTGTTGACCTTATTTCCTGTGCAACTACTGTCTGATTTAGAAAGTCTTTTCCTACACAGGAAATAAGGTGAAAGGAAGCAACACACATCTCTCAATAGTAACCTTAAATACTAATGGTCTAAACTCACCAATCAAAAGACATAGACTGGGAGAATGGATTAAGAAACAGAATACTTCTATATGCTGTCTACAAGAAACCCTTCTCACTCTCAAAGACAGACACCACCTTAGAGTGAAAGGATGGAAGAAAATATTCCAAGCGAATGGTACCAAGAAACAAGCCAGAGTGGCTATTCTAATATCAGACAAAATAGATCTCAAAGTAAAACTAATCAGGAAACAAAGAGTGCCATTACATCCTTGTCAAAGGAACAAGGAACCATGAAGACTTCACAATCCTAAATGTCTATGTACCAAATTCTGGTGCACCTAACTTTATAAACACTACTCTGCAGGACCTCAAGACACAGATTAATCTTAACACACTAATAGTGGCAGACTTCAACATGCCACTGAGCCCCTTGGATAGATCAACTGGACAAAAAATAAACAGAGAGACATCAGAACTGAACAATACAATATACCAAATGGACCTCACAGACATCTATGGGAGTGTGTTGTTTAATCTCCATGAGTTCATGTACTTATTAGGGTGCTGATGTTAAACTTTATTGCATTGTGGTCTGATAGAATGCATGGAATTATTTCAGTTTTTTTGTATTTGTTGAGGTTTGTCCTGTGTCCCTGGTATGTGGTCAATTTTAGAGAAAGTTCCATGGAGTGCTGGGTAGAAAGTGTATTCTTTGGTGCTTGGGTGGAATATTTGGTAGATGTCTGTTAGGTCCATTTAGTGTATCGTATTTTTCAGTTCAGATGTTTCTCTGTTTATTCTTTGTCTGGTTGACCTGTCTAATGGATACAATGGGGTATTTAAGCCCATTAGTGTATTGGTATTAATCTGTGCCTTAAAGTCCTGTAGAATTGTGTTTATGAAGTTTGGTGTACCAGAGTTTGGTGTGTATATGTTCGTGATTGTGATATCTTTGATAAGAATGAAATGACCCTCTTCATCTCTTATGATTAGTTTTTAATTTAAAGTCTATTTTGTCTGACATTAGAAGAGCAACTCCTGCTTGCTTCTAGTGGCATTTTCTTGGAATATTTTTTCCCACCCTTTCACCTTAAGATAGTGCCTGTCCTTGAAGGCGAGATGGATTTCTTGTAAACAACAAAAAGATGGATTTTGTTTTTTAATCCATTCTAGTAGTTTGTGTCTCTTTGTTGGGGAGCTCTGTCCATTAATATTTAAAGTTATTATTGAGAGATGTATATTTCTTCCTATCATTTTAGTTTCTGTTTGCAGTCTTGGTCTAAGTTTGTATTTCTACAGTTAGACCTTCATTAACTACTTTCTGTTGCAGCTTAAGTATATTCGTTCTTTTCTTCTGCTCTTTGTATTGCTTCAAGTAGTCTCTGAAGGGCTGGTTTTATGGACATGAAGTCTTTCAGCCTACTTATGTCATGAAAGATTTTCCTTTCTCCTTCAGCTATGATAGACAATTTTTTTGGCTTTTTGAGACAGGGTCTCCCTTTAGTCCCAGCTGGCCTGGAGCTCACTGTATAGAACAGGCTGGCCTTGAACTCAGAGATCCACCTGCCTCTGTCTCCTGAGTACTGGGATTAAAGGCATGCACCACCACGCCTGGTATTATAATAGACATTTTTGCTGGGTAGAGTATTCTGGGTTGCCATCTGTAGGCATTTAGAACTGGTAATACTTTGGTCCAAGGTCTTCTGGCTTTCATCGTTTGCATTTAAAAAGCAGCTGTGATTCAAATGGGTATTCATTTATATATGACTTGTTGTTTTTCTTTTGCAGCTTTCAGTATTTTCTCTTTGTTTTGAGCATCTAGTGTTTTTACTATGATATGGCATGGGGAATTTCTTTTCTGGTCCTGTCTATTTGGTTTTCAATGTGATTCTTGTATTGTATGGGTATGTATTTCCTTAATTTGTGGGAAATTTTCTTTTATAAACCTGTTGAAGATCTGGTCAATACCATTATCTTGAGATTCTTCTCCTTCCTCTATACCTATGATGTGTATGTTTGGTCTTTTTAAAAAAATTTTATTTATTTTTTATGTGTATGAATGTGCTGTCTGCATGTAGGTTTGTGCACCTGTGTCGTGCAATGCCGCAGAGGTTAGAAGAGGGTGTCAGATTCCCCTGGAACTGGAGTTCTGGAATTGGAGTTACAGATGGTTCTCAGCCACCATGTGGGTGCTGGGGATCGAACCTGGGTCCTCTGCAAGAGCAGTCAGCACTCTTAATTGCTAGGCCATCTCTCCAGCTCCATGTTTGGTCTTTTTATGGTGTCCCACCTCTCTTATTTCATTCCTGTGTTTAAAAAAAATTATAATCTAAGCCAGGCATGGTGGCGCATGCCTTTAATCCTAGCATTTGGGAGGCAGAGACAGGTGGTTCTCTGTGAGTTCAAGGCCAGCCTGGTCTACAGAGTAAGCTCCAGGCCAGCTGGGACTAAAAAAAGGTAGACCCTGTCTCAAAAATACCAAAAAAAAAAATTATAATCTTTGCTTGAATGGTCCATGTTATTTTCCAGTCTTGATATGCTATTTTCTATTTATTTTTAATTTTATTTATTTTTGTATGTGTATGAATGTACTGTCTGCATGTAGGTCTGTGCACCCGTGTTGTGCAATGCCGTTGAGGTCAGAAGAGGGTCTCCGATTCCCCTGGAACTGGAGTTATCCTGGAATTGGAGTTACAGACAGTTCTTAGCCACCATGTGGGTGCTGGGGATCGAACCTGTGTCCTCTGAAAGAGCAGTCGGTGTTCTTAACCGCAAGGCTATCTCTCCAGCCAGCTATTTTCTATTTCATTCATTCTGTTACTGAGGCTTTCTCCTATCCTTTTCAGATGGTTTATTGAGTGTTCCACTTCCTTTTTTATTTCGGCCTGAGTTTTCTTCAGTATTTCTATATCTTCTGTGAATTTATTCTGCAGTTTATCATCTTCTTTTAGTTTTTCCCTATCTTCTCTTAATTCTTTGATTTGTTTGTTTGTATGTCTTTAAATTCCTTGAATTCTTTGATCATGTTTATTACAGTTCTTTTAAGATCTGCATCCTGGGGTCCTCATTATAGGAGTCTTCTACAGGTCTGGCAATATTTAGTGGAGACTTGTTATTGGATTTTTCACGTTATTGTTTTTTTGTTGTGATTTTGGCATGTGGATTTCTTTTGTTGTTTGTGGTTCTTATTTTTAATTTTTATTTATTTTTGTATGTGTATGAATGTACTGTCTGCATGTAGGTTTGTGCACCCGTGTCGTGCAATGCCGCGGAGGTCAGAAAAGGGCGTCGGATTCCCCTAGAATTGGAGTTAAAGACAGTTCTCAGCCGCCATGTGGGTGCTGGGGATCGAACCTGGGTCCTCTGTAAGAGCAGTCGGCGCTCTTAACTGCTAGGTCATCTCTCCAGGCCCTGTTTGTGATTCTTATATGAAACTCAGGACTTTCTTTGTTGAATTGAAGATTGACTTTGCTTATATTCTTCAAGTGCCTTTGTTGTCTCCTTACTAGGTATGAAAGGCTGGTTGATCTATGCTTCAGGTTCTCATTTCTGATTTTGCATTGGAGAGACTAGCTAGTTCTTGCTCAGCTAGTCAGGAGCTCTTCCAGAGGCCCAAGACAGGTAACGATAAGATAGGCTTGAACCCTGTACCACTTGAGGTCTGCCTACTGGTTCTCCAGGGCTGATTGCAAATGTCTGGATCTGGGTCCAGGGGCAGGAAAGTCTAGCCTGGTGCTGAGGGAGGGCCCCCAAGTGTTCCTTAGCTAGTGCATAGGGAGTCTGGAATGTTGCCTCCACTGGGCCTACTCTGTGCACCATGCCACTGGCTGCTCCACCCTGCCAGCTGCTCCCCCCCCCCTTTTTTTTTTCATAGCATAGTTCATAGTTCAAGTTCACCCTCAGCTACATAGTGAGTTTGAGGCCTTGTTGGGGTTATTTTATTTTTTTAATTTTTTAAATCTTTTTGAGATGGGGTCTCCCTGTAGCCCCAGCTGGCCTAGAACTCACTCTGTAGACCAGGCTGGCCTTGAACTTACAGAGATCCGCCTACCTCTGCCTCCCGAGTGCTGGGATTAAAGGCATGTGCCACCATGCCCGTCTGGAGTTATTTTAGAATCATTGTTCCTGATTGCTATTTGGTGATAGGCTTTGTCTTTTGGGGTCCTTTTGTTAAACTACATGGGCTAAAACATTAACTGTAGGACAGGCCTTGTCAGTTTTGCAGCTCTTTTGAGCAAACGTGCAGTTCTGTTGAACTATGTGGGGAAGGGTTGGACCATTTGAGGTAGAGAAACAAAGGTGCTGATGAGATCTGTGTTGTGACTTATGTGATCGTAAAAACTATTAAGTCTGTATTATCCTTATCCCCTTAGGGACAATGCTAGGAGATTAGTTTTTGCAAACAGGATGATTTCTAAGACTGCAATGGCCCAGAGCCAATCTGTCCCTGGAGCTCCTAAAAATAATGGAGGAGTAAACCTCTGGACCTTTATTCTTTTTTTAAATTTTATTTATTTATTTTTTTATGTGTATAAATGTACTGTCTGCATGTAGGTCTGTGCACCCGTATCGTGCAATGCCGCGGAGGTCAGAAGAGGGCGTCGGATTCCCTGGAACTGGAGTTCTCCTGGAATTGGAGTTTCAGACGGTTCTCGGCTGCCATGTGGGTGCTGAGGATTGAACCTGGGTCCTCTGCAAGAGCGGTCGGCGCTCTTAATTGCTAGGCCATCCCTCCAGCCCTAGACCCTTTATTCTTGCATTTCTTTTTCTTTAAAAACTCATTGGACAGGGCTGGAGAGATGGCCTAGCGGTTAAGAGCGCCGACTGCTCTTGCAGAGGACCCGGGTTCGATCCCCAGCACCCACATGGCGGCTGAGAACCGTCTGAAACTCCAATTCCGGGAGAACTCCAGCTCCAGGGGAATCCGACACCCACTTCTGACCTCCGCGGCATCGCACGACACGGGTGCACAGACTTGCATGCAGACAGTACATTCGTCCACATACAGAAATAAATAAAAAAATTAATAAATAAAAAAAAATTAAAAAAAAACTCATTGGACAGTGAAAATTACAGTTATTTACATGCCTTTTAAAAAATGTGTGTGAGTATATGTGTACATATGAATATGGCAGGGGATGCCCCGACTACATAAGAACCACTGCTATTGTGTCTTCTTTTTTCTTTCTTTGAATAGGAAGGTAGACATAATGCAAGGATTTAGAGAATTTAAATTTGAGGCCAAATTTTTTTTTAAAGGAACTGGGTTTAGAATTTTCTAAAATGCTACCTAATTCAAATGTTAATTTTCAGCTTCTTTCCTTGAAATGATTTCTGTCTGGTGCTTCCAGATATTAATTCTGGAACTTGAAGGTGAGGAAAACTCTGACCGCAGTATTTACAAGAGAGATAATTTACAAAGTGATTAGATTGTTAAAAGAGGCTTTTATTAAATGCTCAAAAAATCTCTAAACTACTTTTTACTAAACAGATTTAAAAAATGTGAAATGAAAAGATTAATTTTAGGCCGGGCGTGGCAGCGCACGCCTTTAATCCTAGCACTCCAGAGGCAGAGGCAGGCGGATCTTTGTGAGTTCAAGGCCAGCCTGGTCTACAGAGTGAGTTCCCAGACAGTTGGGGCTACAGGGAGACCCTGTCTCAAAAAGACCAAAAAAAAAAAAGAAAAGATTAATTTTAAGATTGGCTTGTATGTGGAGATACTTTTGCATGCCATCTGGGCCTTGATCCATTTGAAATCCACATAAATTTTCTCAATGTTGAGATGAGCTAGTTTTGCTATTTGGATGACAGCTAAGAGATAATACAAACTGTAGCTGCTGGAGAGTGGGGATTCCTTTTATAGTTCTAGTAGAACTAAGACCACAGTTCTAGTAGAACTAAGGCTCCTTGGTTCACATCCACCTGTGGCTGAGTCTCTCAGCACCCCCATAGCTGATTCTGGGTACAAGCTCCAGACTACCAGACTACAAGAAATCAAGGTGACACATTCTGCAAGACAAATACACATTAGCTAAATAGGTCCCCCTCCTCACTTCCCACTTCTTCAAGGTCACACACATCTTCCTCAAAATGCAAGACCCACTCCCTTTCTTTTACTTCTATACGGGAATCTCCCCGCACATGGTGTGGGCTGCTCATCAACCATGTGATACTGTTAGAGTAGCAGTAAATATCTATGAAGCAAAAGCCTTTTCTGGTTACTAGATTAGAATCTCTGGTCTGGGTGGATACTTCACTTACGCTGGGTGAACCATCCCGTCATGGGACCACGTTTACCTTAAGTTTTGCTAAAGTAATACGCAGAATAATTATTCCTTTAATGAATACTGTAATTTTACTTCCCAGAGTTTCTTTTTTTTTATTTATTTTTTAATTTATTTCTGTATGTGTATGAATGTACTGTTTGCATGCAAGTCTGTGCACCCGTGTCGTGCAATGCCGCGGAGGTCAGAAGAGGGTCTCGGATTCCCCTGGAGCTGGAGTTCTCCTGGGATTGGAGTCTCGGACGGTTCTCGGCCGCCATGTGGGTGCTGGGGATCGAACCCTGGGTCCTCTGTAAGAGCGGTCGGCGCTCTTAACCGCTAGGCCATCTCTCCAGCCCCTTCCCAGAGTTTCTATCCCTTCCCCGCTTCCCCTCTCAGCGCAGTCCCTGCAAGCCGAGGAGCCATGACTTTCAGTTGGGTCTGGCTACCTTTAGAAATGTGCAACTTTTTCTTCTCCTTTTTTCTGTTTCTTTCTTGTGGATTCTGGGCAGAACCTCTGTATGCCTTTTCTGGTACTTTGGGCTTCCTGGTTCTTTCTTTAGATCCCCACTCCCTACCATGTGGTGGACTTCCATGCCAGTCACTCAAAGGGCACAGCTTTCCCCTTCTCTCCTCTGGGCTCCTTCTCCAGACAGCTGCTGAGGTTTACAGCTTGCCTGCTGTAGGAACGATTTTTACAAAATGGACAGAATATGGACTAAGGACTTAATTAACTTTGCAACAGAAAAGCAAACAAAACCAATGAACAAGGTGCTCTTGCAGCATGGGTGCCTGACCTCGATCCTTTGGAACTTCAGTTTGCTTCTCCATCCAACACAGTGAATGAATGTGGGTATGCTTGGGAATTAACAAATAAAGCACCAAACGGCAACGAATCTTCATTGAAAAGATGCTTGACCTTGTGTGTCAAGGTCTAGGGATGAAAAGCAAGGTTGTCTAATAAAATAAGGGTGGATCCGAGTTTGTAGCCCCCCAATTGAAGCTGGAGAAAGTTTTGAATAAAACTATGGGTGAGACTTGGCTCAGGAGCACAGTTCCAGGTGACATCTGGAGAAATGGGTACCCTTGGAGTTTGCAACCACTCTTTTTTTTTGTTTGTTTTATTCTAGACAGTGTCTCTCTATAGCTCTGGGAACTTGTTATGTAGACCAGACTGGCCTCGAACTCACAGAGGTCTGCCTGCCTCTGCCTCCCGAGTGCTGGGATTAAGGGCATGTGCCACTACACTGCCCAGCTTCTTTTCTTTTTAACTTTTCGTTTATTATTATTTTTATTTTATGTGTATAAGTGTATTGCCTGCATGTATGTAAGTGCACATGTACCGTGCAATGCTATAGAGGTCATAAGAGGGCATCAGATTTCCCTGGAACTGGAGTTAAGGTAGGTTCTCAGGCACCATGCGGGTTCTGGGAATCAAACCCAGGTCCTCTGCAAGAGCAGTCAGTGTTCTTAACTGCTGAGCTATCCCTCCAGCCGGGACCACTCTTCTAACTAGAGAGTCAGGCTGTTTATTCAGGCGTAATTGTAATGTTGGCAGTACCACGGTATGCCCTGGAGGTTTTTCTTTTAAAATATTTTATATGTTATTTTTATTTTACATGTACGAGCATATTGCCTACATGTATGTAAGTGTACTTGTGTCATGCAATGCCTGTTAGAAGAAGGCATTGGATTCACCTGGAACTTGAGTTAAGGACAGTTGTTAGCCATCATGTAGGTGCTGGGAACTGAATCCGGTCCTCTGGAAGAGCAATGTCTCTAGCCCTGGGGTTTTTCTTTTAAAACTCTAATAAAATTATCCTTGAACTCATTCTTAAATTCTTTAATTAATGAGACTCAGAACCCCAAGAGGGAACCCTTATTTCCTTGGTATCATGTGGCACCACAAAAGGACTCCTAAAAATTCTGGCAACCCTCTGACCTCCGCACACATGTCCTATGGATGTGCATGCTTAGGTGTGTGCACATACAAATGTTTAAAGCATTTTTAAAATAAAAAAACCTGTAAACAGTAGGAGAGGACAGTAGTCTGTAACACTATAATCTTTGAGATAGAGCAGATTGCCAAGACCAGATATGGAACTCAGATTCTATTTTTCTGACATGGGGAAGTAGTTCTTCATTTTTGCCTTAGCTAAACTCTGACTCTTCCACACTCCTTCCTTTCATATTGCATTTGGATCTTGAGAAAGGACAGTTGTGATACTTCCTTGTATATATGTGTGTTGCCCAGGAAATTGGAGATGAGGTCCAATGGTTACTATAAAGGACTACCAAGCCTGCTAATCCTTGCCTCCTGTCTAGCTACCTAAGAGTTGGTGTGAATGTACATTGTATAATATCCCAGATAATACCTTTTTATTCACAATACGGAAATGTTAGATTTAGGGTCTCTGTTCTTTGGATTATGAGACTCAATATTTATATTTGTGACTATTAAGAATTTAGGAGTTTGGGGCTGGAGAGATGGCCTAGCGGTTAAGAGTGCCGACTGCTCTTGCAGAGGACCTGGGTTCGATCCCCAGCCCCAACATGGTGGCTGAGAGCCGTCTTTAACTCTAGTTCCAGGGGAATCCGACGCCCTCTTCTGGCCTCCATGGCATTGCATGACACAGATGCACAAACCTACATGCAGGCTGTACATTCATACACATAAAAAATAAATAAAAGAATTTAGGAGTTTTAACTTTTTTCTTTGAGAACTCTTTCCCAGTAAATGTTAGGATTGAGAGTTGAAAAATTTACAAGTAGAAAAGAAAAGCAACCAATCTCAGACAGTCCATATTGATTTTTAGTAATCAATTAGGGGTCAATGATTACTGAGCGGTGGGAATCTGAAGTAGTCAAACAGCAGGGAACTTAAGTACTTTGTGTATGTAAACAGAGTTATGGGGTTGGGTAGAGGATTTAAGGCCTGCATTCTTTCCTGATAGATCAGAGTCTGCATTCTTTCTCCTATAGCAGGGCTTGTTTGCAGAAATTTATGGTTGGGGGTCTGGACAGACTTGTTTGCAAAGCAAGGATTGCTTTATGGTTTGGGGCTAATGGAAGTCTCCCTTCAGTGAACAGAAGATTTTTTATGGTAAGTGTAATATGCTATGTAACTCTGACAGATATGACTTGATCAAAGTGGTATTAGACATTTTTTAGGTTTTGGTTTTATGTATATATTTATTGTTACCAGCAGCATATGACACTTTCAACATAAAATATCCATTTGGAAAGCTGGAGAGATGGCTCAGCAGGTAAAGACACTTGCTGCCAAGGCAGATAACCCGAGTTTTATCCCTGGGATCCACATGGTGGAGGGAGAGAACTGACTCTTGAAGTTGTTCTCTGACTTTCCATACGTGCTCTGTGGCATGCTCATGCATATATATAGACAAAGGAAATAAATGAAAATGTAATTAAAAGTTCACTTGAAATCTTGCTTTTTTCCTGATTTTGATAAAAGAAGCCTTGTTTCTTCCTGCTAGTACAAGGAATTTACACTCTCCTCTCCATCCTCACCTAAATATTTCTTCCATTTTTCCTTTTGCTCATATAGTTTTAGTTCCTTGATGTCCTGATGAGCTGTGTTAAACTCTTAATAGAAAGAAGGGGCTCAATTTTTTTTCAAAGCCAATTTTTATTGAAGCTTTGTGCATTTCATACAAAATTTCCAATCAAATCTAAACCCATGCCCCCTTCCTTGCCATGCTCCACCCTACCAGAGCTCACGAATTCTGCCAAACATGTCTTTCATCTTTTTCTCAGTCCCTTTTAAGATTTTTGATGAAGAAGTTTACTGTTTTGAGTAGAGGTTCACCACTTCAGTCAGTTCTTTGACCCAGTCCTTCTGCCATTGTTGTTGTTGTTGTTCTCTCCAATTTGCATCACTCCAAAATATGCATATACGCATGCCACATATATCATAGGTTTTAGCATCTTCAGCTTATGATTTTTTTTCTTTATTAGGCTGAAAGAGGTCATGTTTGAAGTCTCCTCCTTGGTAAGCCCCAACCACCATCAGTTCTGCCCTTGTGCTCCACACTGGGGTTTTCCCTTCCCATGGTCACCAAATGAGGTCCAGTAAGCACCATGTCCTGTCTTGATCTTCCTGTACTGGTCTCCATGATACAGCCTGGGTAGTCCAACAATGGCAATCTATACTCTGAAGAGGCTGAAACCTCAGTAGTAGCTCAGGCTACAAGCTGGATGTCTCAGCAGTTCCCATCTGGCACTGAAGGTTTGGAGGATTCTTGGAGAGACATGAGGCTTCAGTCCATATTGGAAGGTTGAAAAGCTGTGTCTCATGTCTTTGAAGGATGGCAAAAGCAGTGGCAGCCACAGGGTAGCTGCACTTGCCAGTAAGACAGGCAAAACAACTGTGCTCTTTTGTATTTTTACTAAGCTCTCAAGTTTTATACCTGAAGTACAATTTCTCAGGACTTACTATTTATTTATTTCTGGTTATACTTTCCTTTTAGATGTTTAAGGCCACACAGTTAGCCGAGGGTTTTTGTTTTCTCAAGGTCAGTTGAGGATTTATCTGGTCCTCAAGGGTCCTCAGGTTTTTTTCAGAAGGGAGCTCACTATGTACACCAGGCTGGCCTTGAACTCACAGAAATCCTCCTGCCTTTGCCTCCCAAGTGCTGGGATTAAAGGCATGCAGCATCACACCCCAATAAGACAATTTCTTAAGAAGCCAAAATTCTGAAAAATAAACAGCAGAAAACATAAACAATTTTAACAAAAATGTAAAATCTTGCTTTTTTAGGATCAATTATAAAATATTGCCAAATGATAGATACCAAGTGCTGGAGAGGTTGTGAGGAAAGGGGAACACTCATCCACTGCTGGTGGGAATGTAAACTCATACAGTCACTATGGAAAGCAGTGTGGAGAACCCTTGGAAGGCTCAAAATGAGTTTGCCACCTGACCCAGCCATACCACTCCTGGGTATGTACCCACAAGACTCATCTTACCACAGAGATACATGCACAGCCATGTTTATTGCAGCTCTCTTCACAATAGCGAAGAGCTGGAACCAACCCAAGTGCCCCTCAACTGACGAGTGGATAGAGAAAATGTGGTACATCTACACAATGTTCTTTTTTTTTTTTTTAAAGATTTTTTTTTAAATTTTTTTTTTTTTAATTTCTGTATGTGTATCAATGTACTGCCTGCATGCAGGTCTGTGCACCCGTGTCGTGCAATGCCGCGGAGGTCAGAAGAGGGTGTTGGATTCCCCTGGAGCTGGAGTTCTCCTGGAATTGGAGTTTCAGCCAGATGGGGCTCTCGGCCGCATGTGGGTGCTGGAATCGACCTGGGTCCTCTGTAAAGAGCGGTCGGCGCTCTTAAACCGCTTGGCCATCTTCTCCAGCCCCCAAATGGAGTTTCTATGCGCAGTAAAGAAAGATGACAATCATGAACTTTGTCAGGTAAATTGGCTTGGAGCTAGAAGATATCATGCTGAGTGAAGTACAGCAGTCCCAAAAAAACAAATGACGAAGGTATCCCTCATCTGGTGGATCTAGCACCAATTACCTAAAGTGGGTATGGCAAACTGAGTATTTTAATGTATCTGAAAAACAACTGTGCTACTTATTTGTTGAAATTCCTTCAAAAAAAAAAAAAAAAAAAGATTAAGGCCGGGGCATGGTGCGTTGCATTGCCCTTATATCTAGTACTTGGGAGGCGGGAGGGGCAAGGGGGGCAGGGGCAATCTTTGTGAATTCAAGGACCAAGCCTGGTCTACAAGATTCAGGCCAGCCTGCAAAGTGAGTTCCAGGGACAGCCAGAGCACAGGGAGACCCTGTTCTCAAAAAGGACCAAAAAAAAAAAAAAAAGAATATCCTCTTCAGTGAATTAAAACATTCCTAGAAAAACAACATTACGAAAGGTATCCCTCATGCTGTAGATGCTAGTGCCAATTACTAGTTAGTAATGCAAACTGAGCAACGTTTAATATGATCTGAAAACGAACTTCTGCTCTCTTATATTTGTGAATCCCTTAACATGTTCTAAGCTAAGCTACCATTTATTTTCACAGAGTTAAGAAGTTTGGTATATGGATGAAGAGATGTATGTAGATTTTTAGAGTAATATGAGATAAAGGAATGAGGAAAAAACTAGCTCATCATGACATTATGTCTAACCACAGTATTTATTTTATGGGAGTGCTTCTAGTATTTTTATACAAGGCTGCTTGAGCTTTTGTCCAAGCATTTTCTAAAATATATAAAGTAGTTAAAAGTTATAGGCTGGTGTAAACTTAGCCTTTCTGGATGCTAACGACCATACTATGTCCATACCAACATTTGGCTGAGGGGCTTAAGGGATAACTTGTTCCTTGCCCTCAGAGGTCAACAAGTCCCAGGGACTATGCATGGGGGTATCTCTTGAAATGCCCTGCAATATGGGAGTCACTGTCTTTCTGTGCATGGAGATCTTGGGAATCCACTAATGGGACTTCAGCCAGTTTCCAGTCTATAAAGAGGAAAGTCTGCTCATGGCCATTTGGGACTAAGGGAGACCCTCTCTCAAAAGAAACCAAAAAAAAAAAAAAAAAAAAAAGAAAGAAAAAAAATTATAACAAAATTAAGGATCATTAAGTATCTGTTGTTTGTATAAATTATAAATCATTTTTCAACATCTATTTTAAAAGTGAATTTTTGTGCCTGGCATGGTGGCAATGCCTTTAATCCTAGTACTTGAGAGGCAGAGGCAGGGCAGATCTTTGTGAGTTCAATGCTAGCCGGGTCTACAGAATGAGTTCCAGGACAGCTGCTGGACTACAGGGAGGCCCTGTCTCTAAAAGACAAAAAAATAAAAAATAAAATAAAAGTGACTTTTGTACACTTTATGGGTCTATAATTAATAAAAAATATATAAAAATATAAAAAAATAGTAAATATAAGAAAAATAAATAAAAATAAAAATCTTTTTTTTTTTTTATTTTTATTGATTTATTTATTTATGTGTTTAACAAAATATAGACCGTGTTCCCCCCCATTCCCCATCCCCCAGCACCCCGTCAGAGCTCGGGCATCTGCCAAACATGCGTTTCATCTCTTAGTCTTCCTCAAATATTTTCATGGGGACTTGACTGTTTTGAGAGCAGAAGTTCACTGTTTCAGTCAGTTCTTTGATGCAGTTTCGTGTTGTTGTTGTTGTTTCCATAATGCAATTATGTCCAACTGCTTTGTAAAGAAGCCAGGGGGCCCACACAAGAAGATACTTACACTGGGTTAGTTGGCACTAGTAGCCACAGATAAGGGATCACCATGTCGTACGTTTGTTTTTCTGGGACTTGTGTTTACTTCACTATCAGCATGATGTCCCTCTAGCTCCCGCAGTTCCTGCAAACTCATGATGTCGTCTTTCTTTTACTGATGCATAGAACTCCATTGTGTAGATGTACCACACATTTTCTCTACCTTCGTCAGTTGAGGGGACTTGGGTTTGGTTCCAGCTCTTTGCTATTGTGAAGAGAGCTGAAATAAACATGGCGTCATGTATCTCTCTGTGGTGGCGTAAGTCTGAGGGTACATCCCAGGAGTGGTTGGCTGGGTCGGTGGCAATTCATTCCAAGTCTTCCAAGGGTTCTCCACACTGCTTTCCTTAGTGCTGTATGAGTTTACTTCTTCCACCAGCATGGATGAGTGTCCCCTTTCCCCACAACTCCCAGCACTTGGTATCATTGTGTTTTTCCCTTGATCCCTAGCCATTACTGGAGTAAGATGATATCTTATTTTTTTTCATTTCCTTTTTTAGATGATTTTATTTGTGATGTTGAGCATTTCTTTGAGGTGTTTTCTCAGACATCTCTAATCCTCCGCTTGTGAAGTTCTGGTTCAGTTCTTTGCTCCACCTAGTGAGCGGGTCGTTTGTTTTCTTTTTTCTTTGTTTTTTGAGTAAGTTTAATATATTCTGTGAAATCAAGTGCTTTGTCAGAATGTATCGCAGTGAAGGTTCCTCCCCCCACTCTGTGGGAGTTTATCCTCCTTCACTTCCTTGATTGTTCTCTTTGATGTCACAGAAGCTTTTGGATATTGAATGAGGGATCCCATGTGTCAATTGTCGCCTTATATTCTTGTGCAGCTGCTGTCTGATTTAGGAGTCTTTTCTCTATGGGCCTGTGTCTTGTAGGTCTGCTGCCAACCTTTTTTCTTCTATCACTTCAGAGGTTTGGGGTTGTCACGTTGAGGTCCTTTAATCCATGCTGGAGTTGACTTTTGTACACGGGCGAGAGGTAGGGGTTTTAATTTCATTCTTCTACAAGTGGTGATCCAGTTTTTGGCCAACACCCACTTGCTGAAGATGCTGTCTTTTCTCCATGTGTTTTGGCCCCAGCTTGTCAAATAGTGAGTGTCTGAATTGTATTGTCTCAGATTTGGATCTTCGGGTGTTGTTCCATTGGTCACAGGTCGTTTTTGTGCCACTACCAGGCTGTTTTTTATGACTAAAATATGCCTGTAGATATAGTTTTAAAATCTGGTATAAGATCCCTCCGTGTAGCTCTTTTTTCACTCAGGATTGATTTAGGCTATCGGGGTCTTTCGTTTCCTCACAACACAGTCTACACGACACTTCCTTGTTTTCAAGCCGTGTGAAGAAACTCTTGGGGATTTTGATTGGGATTGCATAATTATCTCTATACAAGAGTTAGTTTTGGTAGAGACTGGACATTTTTACCATGTCAATTTTCCCAATCATGAGCATGGGAGGTTTTTCCATCGTTTCTGAGGTCTTCTTCAATTTCGTTCTTTAAGGGTTAAAATTTTTTTGTGTAGAGGTCTTTGGTGTCTTTGGTTAGGTGTATTGTTCCTAGGTTATCTTATTGTTTTTGAGGCTGTGTGGGTGGGTAAATGGTTTCTTGAATATCTTTCTCCAGTTGCTTGTTGTTGGTGTAAAGAAAGGCCAGTGATTTTCTAAGGTTATTTTGTATCCTGAGCCACTTTGCTGAAGCGGTTAAGTCGTTCTAGAGTTTTTCTGGTGGAGTTTTTTGCTCTCTTAAGAAATATACATATCGTATCATCACGCAATGGGATATTTGACGTTCCTCTTTTCCAATTAGTCTCCTATTAATATCCTTGTCTTGCCTTATTGCTCTAAACAAGTGTTTCAAGCACTATATTGAAGAGGAGTGGTGATAGGGGGCAAAAGCCCTTGCCGAGTTCATTTTCTTACCTTTAAAGGGAATGTTGCCGTCATTTCCCCATGTTAGGATGAGATTGGCTGTGGTTTTCCTGTAATATGGCTTTGATTACATTGAGGAATGAATCCTCCAATTCCAATTCCTTCTAGGACTTTTAACATGAAGGGATGCCTGATTTTGGTCAAAGGCTTTTTTTCAGCATCAATTTCAATTGCGAGAATGGTGTGGTTTTGGTCTTGAGTCCGTTTTATGTGTTTTGATGATGTTTATTGATTTTCGTAGGTCGAACCCAATCCCCAAATCTCTGGTATGAATCCAACTTGGTCAGATGGATGATCTCTTGATGTGGTCTGTATGCGATTTGCCAGTATTTCTGTTTTAGAAGTTTGGCATCTGTTTCATGAGGGTGGGTCTATAATTTCTCCCTCTCCTTTTTTAATTCGGCTGGTCTTTGCCTGGTTTGGTAATAGAGTGATGTTAGGCTTCATAGAAGGATTTGGGAGAGTCCCTCTGATTGTATATGTAAGACTTCTAAACAGTTTCAGAATAATGGTTGTAGGTCCTTTTTGAAATGTTTTAATAGAAGTCCTGCTGTGAAACGTCTGGGCCTGGGCTTTTTTTAGTTGGGAGGCTTCTTTTACGACATCCTCTATTCTTCATATGTTATGGGTCGGTTTAGGCTCTGGCCATTTCCTCTGGGCCAAGCTGTGTGATCCCCAAGATTTCAGATATTCATGCATTTCTTCTAGATTTTCAAACTTGGTAGAAATATAGGTTCTGTAATATTCCCATATAATTTTCTTTATCTTTCTCTTGTCCCGTTGGATATTTCCCTTTTCATCACAGATGTATTGATTTGGAGTTATTCCTCTCTTTCTTTTTTTACTGGCTGGGTCTGTCTATCACTTGTTTATTCTTCAAAGAACCAACGTTTTTGGCTTCATTGATTTTTGTATTGTTTTCTTCTTTGTTTCTATTTCATTGATTTCTGCCTGATTTTTGTTATTTCTGTTCCTGTCTGTTGCGTTGTAGGGTTCATCTGGTGTTGCCTCTCAAGTGCTTTTAGCTGTAGTGTTGGATCATTCACTTTGCATCTTTCTGTTTTTTTCTAATGTAGGCAACCCAGGGCTATAATTTGATCCCTCTGTAAGGACGGGCTTTTAATTTTATTTAAGGTATCCCATAATTTTTGTTGTGTTGTAAATTGTCATTGTCCATTCAGTTCCAGGAATGTTTTATTTTCTTTTCCTTTTACTCTTTTTCTTGGACCCATTGTCATTATTCAAGAGTGTGTTGTTTAGCATCCATGTGGTTCTTTGAGGCAGGATGGGGGGGCTTGTCCCTGGGATGTTGATATTGAGCTTATTGAACTGTGGTCTGACAGGATGCAAGAAATTCTTTCAATTTCAATCTTTTTGATTTGTAGAGGTTTTCTTCTGTGTCCCCAGGATGTGGCCAATTTTGAGAATGTTCCGTGGGGTGCTGAGTAGAAAAGTGTATTCTCTGGTAATTAGGATGGATGTTGCGGTAGAGGTCTATGGGTCCCTTTGGTGTAATCAATAGCGTTCAGTTTCAGAATGTCTCGCTGTTTTTATTTTTTTTGTCCTGTTGACCTATCCAAAGGACTAAGTAGGGTATTGAAAAATCGTCCCCTACTATGGAGTGTGCTGGGGTTTAGTCTGTGACTTGTTGTCCTGGAAGAATGTCCTTTATAAAGTTTGGTGCAACCAGAATTTTGGGGCATATAATATTCATAATTGTGAAATCGTCTTGGTGGAGTGTTTGATGAAAATGTAATGGCCTTCTTTGGGTCTTCTTCTGATTTTTGTTTTACTTTGAAGTCTATTCTATTTTAGCCGATATTAAAAAGCAACACCTGCTTTTTTTTATACCATTTGGCTTGGAATATTTTTTTTTCCGTCCCTTCACTTTAAGGTGGTGCGTCCTTGAAGGTAAGATGGTGTTTCTCATACAGCATGTCGATGGATTCTGTTTCCTAATCCGTCTCCCGTCCTATGTCTTTTGATTGGGGAATTTAGTCCATTAATATTTTAAGTTATGACTGATAGGTTTATATTGCTTCCTTTTGCCTTATATCCTTATTATCCATCTGCGGTGTTGATTTAGGTTTCTACTTCTACTTCTGCAGTTTTATGCTGTTTATTGATTTCTCCGTCTAGGTGCCTGGGGTTTGGTTGGTCCTGTTCTTCTGTTCTTTGGATTGCTTCAAGTATTCTCTGAAGGGTTTTTTTTTTTTTTTTTTTTTTTTTTTTTTTTTTTTTTTTTTTTTTGTTTTGGAAGATTTTCCTCTCTCCTCCCACTATGATTGACATTTTTTTGCTGGGTAATAGTAACCTGGCTGGCATCATCCATTGTCCCTCAACACTGGGAATGGTTTGCTCCAAGTTCTTCTTGCCTCTTCACCTTCACATCGTTTTGGCTGTGAGAAGGCGTTGTAATTCTGATAGGTCCCCTTATAGGTCAACTTGTTGTTTTTCCTCCCTTTCACTCGTCGTTTTTCTCTTGTGGCTTAGTTTAAGAAATTTTCTCTTTGTTGTTTTGGGTGTCCAGCAATTTAAACTAATGTTGCGTGGAGAATTTCTTTTTTCTGATGTCTTGTTGATCTTATGTTTGAGTTCTATGTGCTTCTTTTAGTGGTAGTGGTTTTGTCCTTTTTTAGTTTGGGGAAGTTATAATCACTCATGACTATAAGGCGTGTTGAAGATCTACGCAATCCCTTTCTCTTTTTCTCTCTGGGGAAAGTCTCTCCTTCCTCTATTCCTAGGACGAGGAGGTTTGATCTTTTCATAGTGTCCCCACAGCTCCTGGTTGTTCCACCATTTTGTTTATTTTTAAATTTTTCATAGCTTTTCCATTGAGGTTGTTTTAGTTAGGGTGTTCTGTGTTAGTCCTGCCAGGATCCTGATGATTCTTTTGCTCTGCTTCCCTTCCTTCCTTTCTGTTGGCTCTGCTTGTTCCTCCATTTGCTTCTGCTTGCATCTGCGTTCCCCTCCTCAATTCTGCGGTCTGAGTCTGAAGGGCTTTTTTTTCCCATTCCTTTCCTCTTAATTATATGAGTGTTTTGCCCTTTTTTTTTCCATTGCCTGCTTTTTTCATTGCTCTTCCTGATTTCTTGAGGGTTCTATTTCTTGTTTGGAGCTTCTTTCTTCTCGATCTCTTTTGGGTAGCGCTTTTGTGTTTCCCTGGTTTGGTTTTTCGTTTTCTTTTTCAGCTGGAATCCTTTCAGTGTTTTTTCTTTGCTACTACTTCCCCTTCCGGAGCTGGTCATTTCTCTCTCTACATCTCGATCTCTCCCTCGCTCGTCCCTCAATTCTCCTTTATCTTAGTTTTCATTTAAAAAAATTACTTTGTTCGTTATGAATTTTGGTAGTTCTTAAAAAAAGTAATGTTCCCAATTGTGTTTCTGATGTTTGTGTCCTGGGGCATCCCCGGGGGGATTCCACTGCAGGAGGTGCATCCATACGGTTGGTAAAGCTTGGCGTGGGATTTATCCTGCACCTTTCCTTCCAGTGTAGTCCCTCTCCCTTCATCGTGATCCTGGCATATGGGCCTCCCCTTGCCTGTATTCCATGTGACGCCGTGAATAGAATGCATCTTTCACGTGTGTTTGAAGGGCCGTGCTTTGCTTTTGCCGCCTCCTTCGGGTCCAGGATCCTTCCTCTTCGTAATCTCAGTTGGGNAAAAAAAAAAAAAAAAAAAAAAAAAAAAAGAAAAGAAAAAAAATTATCCTAACAAAATTAAGGATCATTTAAGTATCTGTTTGTATAAATTATAAATCATTTTTCAACATCTATTTTAAAGTGACTTTTGTGCCTGGCATGGTGGCACATGCCTTTAATCCTAGTACTTGAGAGGCAGAGGCAGGCAGATCTTTGTGAGTTCAATGCTAGCCTGGTCTACAGAATGAGTTCCAGGACAGCTGGAGCTACAGGGAGGCCCTGTCTCTAAAAGACAAAAAAATAAATAAATAAAATAAAGTGACTTTTGTACACTTAATGTATCCTATATCTGTAAGTAGAAATATATGGAAATATATATATATAAAGGTTATATATTATATAAAAGTTTACAGAGTTAAAGCCATGTAAATTTAATTAATTAATCCATTAATTTTTTTTTTCTGGGTGCAGTGGTGCACGCCTTTAATCTCAGCACATGGAGACAGAGGCAGGTGGATCACTGTGAGTTCAAGGCCAGCCTGGTCTACATAGGGAGTTCCAGGGCGGCTAGGACCACAGGGAGACCTTGTCTCAAAATGACAAAAAAAATTATTTAATTTTTTTAAATTAAAAAATGTGTGTGTGTATGTGCGTGTGTAACTTCAAAGGACAGGAGGTAGAGGAGATGGAACCCAATGAACAATGAAGGGGATTGACTTAAGTCTAGCTTCTTCAAGCTGAACAGGGCTGTAGTTTTGTTATGGTGGAGGCTCCTTATCTTTTTAAAAATTTTATTTATTATTTTTTAATTTTATGTGTGAGTGTATTTATTATGTATGTAAGTGCACCCGTTCATGCAAGGCCTGAAGAGGTCAAAAGAGGGCATTGGATCCTCTGGAACTGGAGTTACAGATGGTTGTTAGCTGCCTTGTGTGTGCTGGGAATGGAACCCAGGTCCTCTGCAAGAGCAGCCAGTGCTCTTAACTGCTGAATCACCTCTCCTTATTTTGGAGTTGGAGTGGATAGTCAGGTGTTGATCTCTGGAGCAGAGGCTGGTACATCTAGATTTATGTATTAGGAGGACATCATCTGTATAAGTTTATGTAACATGTTGAATAATAGCCTGAGTCAATTCAGTTAGGAAGGGGCTTACAGAATAAGAATCAAAACAGTTATTTAAGGAATAACTACAGGTATAGATCAGGAGGTTTATGAAGAGTTTTGAAATTTATTTTTGAATCAAATTTGTTAAGAGGGAATGATGTAAATAGAAGAGTTATAGACAGAATAGGAACTCTGAAGGGTATATTTTTTATTTTTTTTGTCTTTTTGAAACAGGGTCTCCTTGTAGCCCCAGCTAGCCTGGAACTCGCTATGTAGACCAGGCAGGCTTTGAACTCATAGAGATCCACGTATTTATGCCCCTGAGTGCTGGGATTAAAGGTGTGTGGCACCACATCCAGCAGTTTTGAAATTTTAAGGTAGATTAGGGGAAGTCGTGGGGAAGGTATCACAGTGTAAAGATAGGTTTTAATAGAATCAGATTTGTATTAGATGTTCTGAAAGTTAATTTCATTAATCAGTTTTGGAACTCCCATCACAAGAATGTTAGGTCACATACATAGGTAGGTAATATATACTGGTTATTAAAAAGGCTAACTGGGGCTGGAGAGATGGCCTAGCGGTTAAGAGTGCCGACCGCTCTTGCAGAGGACCCGGGTTCGATCCCCAGCACCCACATGGTGGCTGAGAACCGTCTGTAACTCCAATTCCAGGAGAACTCCAGTTCCAGGGGAATCCGACACCCTCTTCTGACCTCCGAGGCATTGCACGACACGGGTGCACAGACCTGCATGCAGACAGTACATTCATACACATACAGAAAATAAATAAAATAAAAAAAAATAAAATAAAAAGGCTAACCTAGTCTGGGGTAATTTTGTCTTTGAACCTGTCAAATTTTAACTATACATATTCATAGATGTCTATTGTTGAAGTTCTAACACGGATGTAGTTTGCTGCAAAGTCTTAGTTTATGGTTAGTTTGGTTGACCACATATCACCTTTTTATATGTGGCGGTATTGTCTCACATCCCACATAGCTAAGAACTTATCCTGGGTCTAATGAATATGATGCTGAATAATCAGGAAGGTAGTTCTTTGTGTGTGTGTGTGTGTGTGTGTGTGTGTGTGTGTGTAACTTACAGGAGGTAGAGGATACTGACGAGGGAAGAAATGTTAATCAGAGCCATTAAGGAAGAAATACCTGGATCTTATTAATCTGTTAGCCATCACAATCCAGTCTGATTTTTAAAACTTGTTCTCTGTGTTTGACATAGCATTTGTATATGTGATGGTTTAAAATGAAAACGGTCAAGAACACAATATGTCTTAATGAAGGAAAGGTTAGGTAAATGAAGGAGCCAGATGTGGAGAGTGAAGGTTGGAAGAGTAATGATCTAGATGGTTGAAGTCAGGTAGAAGGTTAGGGAAGGCAAGGTCATATAAAAACACTATTGCCGGGCGTGGTGGTGCATGCCTTTAATCCTAGCACTTGGGAGGCAGAGGCAGGTGGATCTTTGTGAGTTCAAGGCCAGCCTGATCTACAGAGTGAATTCCAGGACAGCTGGGGCTACAGGGAGACCCTGTCCCGAAAAGACCAAAAACAAAAAACAAAAAAAAAACCCCACTATTAACACGATTAAAGGCATCATATCATCTTTACCTGCAGCCCTGGCAAAATCAAGATTGGCATCATTTTTATCAATTAGAGAGCAAAATTTTAGACATTATTTATTTATCATTAGGCTTATAATCTATTTATTTACTTATAATTTTGTGTGTGTGTGTGTGTGCACTATGACATAGAGTGTGGTGTCACTCTGCCACACTTGGAGGTGGACGTATGAACCTCGTCCACTGGATGGCAGGGAAAAGGGAAGATGCAAGACAGCGCCAGCAGCTGTTCTAAACCTTGGGGCCAAAGGCTGACAACCTTTCCACTTCCCACCTGTCTCATCTAGCATCTACACCAGGCAATGCCCTTCTGGCACTCCCAGATCCTCCAGGCTGCTGCTTGATAGGCGCTCTACAGCCTAACCCCAGATTGCCGCCTGATAGGCGCTCTACAGTCTAATGTCCCCACCCCCCACTCACTCACCACACATCACAGATGGCGATCTGATAGGTCTCGTTCCAGCCCCACACCAGACTCCCAGTCTGGACCGCCTTCCAACCCACTGGCCACGACTACATAAGCCTGATGGGCCATGATTGCACGTGCAAAATAATGGCAGGAAGTCCCTGTCTGGGTTTTTTTTATTTCATTTTTTAAAACAATAAGTAGTAAGTTATGAGTACAAGCATCCTTCATGTAAAACCACCCCTGTCTGTTTTTATACCCAGAGTGACATCATATCTCAGGGCCTGGTTTTAGCCCTGTGCCTCACATTCCATAACATCATGAGTGCTTGCCAATGCCTTTGATCCCAAGGTGTCACAGGTTTGCTAATGCACAGCAAATCCTGCCTAATGCCAGGTTTTGGTGTAAACAGACAAGCACAAAGGAATCTGCAGGTGGGTTCCATTTTTCCCTACAATAGAGCACAAGTGGAGGTCAGAGGACATTTTGTGGGAGTTAGTTCCTTCCTTCTACCACATGAGATCTGGGGATTGAACTCAGGTCTTGAGACTTGGCTGCAAGTGCCTTTGCCCCATGAGCCATCTCTCCAGGCCTATCGTCTCTTTTTAAGGCTCTCCCACTTCAAGACCCAATCATGGCTCCCATGGTCATGAGGCCCTCTCTCCTAATAAAGCTCATTCCTGAAGGGCAATTTTATGTCAGCTCCTTTTGTGAACTAATTCTCCCTCTCTTTTTTTTTTCCATCTGGCATTCTTTTTTTTTTTTTATTTCTCACAAAGTATTTTTTATTTGATTAATCATCCTTGGCTTGTTTACTGATGTCAATTTTTTTTGTTTATTTTTTTTAAGGGATTCACAATATAAGAGCACAGTTGTTTTCAGATCACATTAACGTTGCTCAGTTTGCCATACAATTAGGTAATTGGTGCTACTATCCACAGATGAGTGATATCATTCATTGTTTGTTTTTCTGGGACTGTGTTACTTCACTCTTCATGATATCTTTTAGCTCCAGCCATTTACCTGCAAAGTTCATGATGTCATCTTTCTTTACTGCTACATAGAACTCCATTGTGTAGATGTACCACATTTTCTCTATCCACTCGTCAGTTGAGGGGCACTTGGGTTGGTTCCAGCTCCTTGCTATTGTGAAGAGAGCTGCAATAAACATGGCTGTGCATGTATCTCTGTGGTAAGGTGAGTCTTGTGGGTACATGCCCAGGAGAGGTATGGCTGGGTCAGGTGGCAAGTTCATTCCAAGACTTCCAAGGGTTCTCCACACTGCTTTCCATAGGAACTAACTCTCTCTCGGATTTCTAACTGTGGGATAGGAGGGAACTGAAACAGGAGGAGCTCAACATTGCAGAAACGGTGGGGCTGGAGCAAGTAGTATGGAGCCAACCAGAGGGAACAAAAGCCATCTCTGTAGAGGGCAGGCATGGGAGAGGTCAGATTCCTGAGGAACCTCATCCTGACAGAAGGGAGACAAGTAGAGAGGAAGAACTGCTCCAGGGCCAGCAATTAGAGAGGAGAAGAGACAAAAATAGAAAGAGCAGGCCAGGACTGGCGGCACACACCTGTAAACTAGCACTAGGTAGGTAGAGGCTGAAAGGTTTCAAGGTCGAGGCTAGCCTGGGCCACATAGTGAGACTGTGTCTCAAAAATAAAATAGAAATAAGCTGGGTGTGGTGGTGCATGCCTTTAATCCTAGCACTTGGGAGGCAGAGGCGGGAGGACCTCTGTGAGTTCAAGGCCAGCCTGATCTACAGAGTGAGTTCCAGGCCAGCTGGGGCTATAGGGAGACCTTTCTCAAAAAGACAAAAAAAAATATTCTAAAAATCCATAATGACATACCGCTTCATATCTGTTAGAATGACTACACTATAAACAAATGCACAAGAGCAGAAAGAAGCCCAAGAGAATGACAGAGTAGGAGGAATGGAACAGGCAAGGAAAGTGGACTGCGAGAACAGGAAGAGGTCATTGTACGATGTGCAGATGGGGCAGGCAAGATGACTCAGGGAATAAAGGTGATCGCTGCCAAGCAACCCAGAAACCACATGACGGAAGGAGAGAATGACTGTCACAGATGGTCCTCTGACATCTTCATGCCATGATGCAAACACTGTGGCATGGGTGTATGCAGGCGTGTAGGTACACAATAAAAAATGAATTAACAGACAAACACATGTAAAAAATGAAATGCATCCGGGTGTGGTGGTGCACGCCTTTAATCCTAGCAGTCAGGAGGCAGAGGCAGGCAGATCTTTGTGAGTTCAAGGTCAGCCTGGTCTACAGAGTGAGTACCAGGACAGCTGGGGCTACAGGGAGACCCTGTCTCAAAAATACTAAAAAAAACAAAATGAAATGCAGACAAGAAAAATTGTACTGACAAGATCTAGTGATGCTGGCACAGTGAATTTGTCATATTTTTGTTACAAAGCTTCATTGAAAAAATGTTGCAAGGTTTTCCACTCAGTTTTGCTGAGATCAGGAAATTTCTCTAGGAAAGGAAGTCTTGCTTTTCTTTTTTTAATATTGGAGGGAAACGAGCCAACACACACACTGTGGTTGACTCTGGGTCCAGGAACCAACAGACACTTTGGGGGCCTTGTTTTTTTTTTAACCTCTAATTTTGCTTCCAATTTGCATATGCATGCCCAGTAAGCAGACTTTTGGCTCAGCACCTCAGCATGCCCCCAGGACCCCGTGCCCACCTTGGTATGCTGAGGCCATCTGGCCTCTGTCAAGCCGGTCTGCACCCTGCGCTTACACTGTCCAAATTTCCCAGCTTCTTTCTCTTGTGCCTCTAGCCCCATCATCCTGATGCTGGGGCCCTGGGGTTCCCAGAACAGAGCTGGGCTTAGACACAGCACCCACTGTCCTTAGTGTCTCTTTAGCCCCATCTCTGAGCCACTATTTATGGCAGGGCAGGCCATTAGCTTTATCCTAAAAGGTCAGTCATTCCTCTAGGAAATCAAGTTGCACTAACTCTGGCCCTGATTACCAGAGGTTAGGTTCACACAGAGACACCTCACTCAGAGCTCAGAACTTGACCGTAAGGTAGAAACAGACCACAGCTGCAAATGTGGGGGTCAAGGGATGGCAATTATGAGGTGAGAACTTTTTTTTTCTTTTTTTCTTTTTTGGTCTTTTCAAGACAGGGTTTCCCTGTAGCCCCAGCTGTCCTGGAACTCACTCTGTAGACCAGGCTGGCCTTGAACTCACAAAGATCCGCCTGCCTCTGCCTCCCAAGTGCTAGGACTAAAGGCGTGCACCACTACGCCTGGCTATGAGGTGAGAACTTTTACAGCAGGCTGGTGTGCTTTTGGAGAGCCAGCAGCAGGAGCACAAGGGAGGGCACTTTCTCTTCTTTCCTGACTTTGTCTTTTCACCTCAAAGCAATCTAATGCCTTTTGTTGTATTTTTCTTTTTCTTTTTCTTTTTTTTGAGGCAGGGTCTCCCTGTAGCCTCAGCTGGACTGGAACTTGCTGTGTAGACCAGGCTGGCCTTGAACTCACAGAAAGCCGCCTGCCTCTGCCTCCCGAGTGCTGGGATTAAAGGTGTGTGTGGCTTCCCATTGCTCTTTCTCCTTCCATTAGTCTTTCTCTTTCCTCAAAACAGTTTCCTTTCAATTTTCTAAAGTTTTTTTCGTGAGCTGGAAAGATGACTCAGCTGTTAAGAGCACTAGCTGCTTTTGCAGAAGACCCAGTTTCGAATTCCAGCACCTGTATGGCAGCTAACAACCATCCGTGATTCCAGTTCCAGGGGATCCAACCCCTTTGTCTGTTCTCCTTGGGCACTGCACAACATGAATGCACTTATATACATGCAGACATAACACTCATGCACATAAAATAAAAATAAATTTAAAAGATTAAAAAAAACTAAAAGTCACAGATAAAACTAAAGTCATAGAAAACATATTCGATGAAATAACAGAACTGCTCCCAAATCTGGGGAAACACATGAGCATCCAACACAAGAGATATGTAGAATTCTTTTAAATATATATATTTTTAATTTTATTTATTTCTGTATGTGTATGAATGTACTGTCTGCATGCAAGTCTGTGCACCCGTGTCGTGCAATGCCGCGGAGGTCAGAAGAGGGTCTCGGATTCCCCTGGAACTGGAGTTATCCTGGAATTGGAGCTTCAGACGGTTCTCAGCCGCCACGTGGGTGCTGGGGATTGAACCCGGGTCCTCTGTAAGAGCAGTCGGCGCTCTTAACTGCTAGGCCATCTCTCCAGCCCCAAGATATGTAAAATTCTAAGTAGACACAACCAGAAAAGAATCTACCAATGGCACATTGTAGTTAAATGCTGAGATCACAGAACAAAGAAGCAATACTAAAAGCTGCAAAGAGAAAAATGCCAACTCGCAAAGGCAAACCCATAAGAATAGCACTAGACTTCTTGGTAGAAACCCTAAAATCCAGGAAAGCATAGAATTATATATTTCAAGCCCTAAAAGTAAATAATTGCCGACAAAGACTATGATATAATGTTATCTTTTCAAATTGATGGAGAAATAGAGACCTTCTAAGGCAGACACAAACTAAAACACTCATGACCACTAAGCCAGCAATTGCAGAACGTATTTAAAGTAATGCTGCACACAGAGGATAAAGAAAGATGGTCTCAGTTACAAGAACACCAGAAATACTAACACAGGATATTGGAGCAGTGGAGATAGATGAAAATTCCCAGAGTGTAAGAGGCCCAACCCAGAGCCATAGCCCTGTGGTCCGCAGTGGTTGCCATGACAGCCTCATGCAGCAGCTTCTTCCCAGGGGGGTTCAGTGGGGCTCAGCCTGGTGGCATCGGGGGTCCCCACTAGCGGCTGCCTATGGCCCTGTGTTTGCCTGACTGTCAGGGAAGGACTCAGCTCACAGAGCTTTCTGTCTGTAGCGGCCTCTGGCCCTCTGTTTTTTTTTTTTTTAAGACGAGGTCTTCCTGTAGCCTCAGCTGGCTGGAACTTGCTATGTAGACCAGGCTGGCCTAAGTCTCACAGAGATGTGCCTGCCTTCCCCTCTCCAGAGCTAGGATTAAAGGCGTGCACCACCATGCCTGGATATATATCTGTTTTTAGAAAAGATTTATTTTTGTATTATATGTCTGTCTGTGTGTGGTATGTGCATATGAGTGCAGCTACCCTTGGAGGCCCAGAGGTATTGGATCTCCATGGAGCTGGAGCTATAGACAGTTGTTTGGAACCTGACTTAAGTGCTGGGAAGCCAATTCAGGTCCTCTATGAGAGTAATGTGTGCTCTTAACCGCTGAGCCATCTCTCTGTGAGCCGTATCTCCAGCCTGGATATCTTGTTTTATTTGCTGGGGTGGGGGGGGCTGTCTTTTTGTAAATGTATGCATGTTTGTGTATGTGCACATATATGTGTTCAGTTGCATGTGTACATTTGTGTATGGAGGCCAGTGGGCTGGCTACCTTGGCTATCCTCTTCAGGAATACCATCCACTCCCTTTGAGACAGGATCTCTCTTTGTCCTGGAGTTCACCAGTTAGAACAGACTGGCTGTTCAGGGAGCCCTGGGGATCCTCCTGGGAATACTGTCTCCCCAGTTCTGGGATTGCAAGTTGTGCCATCATGCTGGATTTTACATGGGTCCTGGGGTCAAACCCAGGTCCCCCTGTTTAAAGAGTGAATTTCTCTTGGGTACTCAATCTCCAGTGTCATTCAGACTTGAAAAACCAAGCTCCTTGTGTTTTCCCCTGGTCCACAGAGCCGCCACTAATGAAAGCTTCCCACTGCTTGCTCCTTTTCCGTGTGTAGCCAGCCTTTCTGTTTGCTTTGAGCTTTCAGCTGTCCTATCACTGTCATTGTGATTTGTACTCTCAATTAGCCAAAAGGCTGAGAAGCAATCTTTGTGATTTCTGATACTTTCCAAACCTTTCTGTATCTTCTGTTATCCTGACGACTCCTCCTCCTCCTCCTCCTCCTCCTCCTCCTCCTCCTCCTCCTCTTCTTCTTCTTCTTCTTCTTCTTCTTCTTCTTCTTCTTCTTCTTCTTCTTCTTCTTCTTCTTCCTCTGACTCTTCTTACAAACCCATTACATAGTGAGTGCTTCTAATCTACCATCTTATCTCTGGCCCAGAGATTTTGAAAGGGGTGTATCCCTCTACTCCTGTTAATAGCCTAGACTTGGACAGAGTACTCTAACCAGAGTTAGATGTGGTATCAGGTACTCATTCCCAGTTGGATCACCTTGTATAGTATATAATGTATGCCATTGATGGAGGCCCTTGACTGTCCCAAGATAATATCTTTATTTTTTAACTTCTGTTTTTTAAAATTAATTAGCTAATTCTCTCTCTCTCTCTCTCTCTCTCTCTCTCTCTCTCTCTCTCTCTCTTTCTCTCTCTCTCTGTCTCTGCAGGCCAGATGACAACTTGCAAGACTTATTTCTCTTATTCTACCATGTAGGTCTCCATGACTGAATTCAGGTCATCAGGCCTGGTGACAAGCACCTTTACCCATTGAGTCATCTGGCATATGCCTCCTGATGCCATTCTTTCAAGGAGGCAGGGTTCTGAGAACTGAAGTAACTTGCTCAAGAAGACACAGTAAGTCAGGACAGACCACGATAAGTACTCATCAGACCACGGTGGCTCTCCCACTGCCACGTATAGCACAGAGCAGGGAGTGCTCAGCCCCTAAAGACAGTCAGTCCTGGGTTCAGCTCCAGTTTTGAGATTCCCTTGCTTCTGTGTTACAGTGGTGAGGTCTCTGTTGCCTTTCCTTTCTTCTTCTGTAAGCCATCTCTTCAGCCCCAATACTTCCCATTTGAACCACCATAAGGATGGATCAAAGTGACAGTTTCACAAAAGTGGCAGAAACAGTTTATTTTGGAGTCCTATTCAACAACTTTTTCTTTGCCTATTATCCCAAATCTCACCACAACCCTTTTCCCCTTTCAAGATGTGACTGATGACTTTGATTTTCTTCTCAATGGTGCTTGATATCAAACTTATATATAGCAGGCAAGTACTCTACTACTGAGCTATACCCTGAGTCCATAGATAACACTGATTTGACCATTATACATGATACACAGGATTGTTATAGTGCTGTGCCCCATAAAATATACAGATACTATATGTTTTTATAGAATCTAAGAGGTTGTTCCAAAGTCCAGAATAAGGCCAGGTAAGTGAGCGCCAACACAATGCTTTTTGAGATACTAGGCCGATGTGTTGGACTGTGATGTGGCCGGTTTGATCATGACATTGAAGTTTCAGAAAAAAGAGGATCTTTTATGCAAGAGAACAATTTCAAAAGTACTTGCTACGTCAGGTATGGTAGTGGTGGCTCATGTCTATAATCCCAGCCCTTGAGAGGCTGGGGCAGGGGGAGGGGGATTGCTGTGAACTTGAGGGTAGCCTAGATATTTTAGATGAGGTCCCATTCTTCAGCTTGGGCTAAAGAATGAGACCTCATCTAAATTTTTTTATAAAGGTTTTTAATTTTTTTAATTTTATTTATTTCTGTATGTGTATGAATGTACTGTCTGCATGCAGGTTTGTGCACCCATGTTGTGCAATGCCACAGAGAAGAGGGTGTTGGATTCCCCTGGAACTGGAGTTCTCCTGGAATTGGAGTTTCAGACGGTTCTCAGCTACCATGTGGGTGCTGGGGATCAAACCCGAGTCCTCTGTAAGAGCGATCAGCGCTCTTAACCCCTAGGCCATCTCTCCAGCCCAAGACCTCATCTAAATTTTTAAAAAATAATCTCGATACATGCTTAAGCAAACCAGGGCCATTTGCTCTTTCTAAGGGGCTTCCCTATCTTAAAGAAATGAATTTATGACAGATGGGGGAAGAGGGACTGGAGGTACAGAGGAGAGAGCAGAAGGAGAGGAAAGGGGTGGAGGGGTGTGTGTGTGTGTGTGTGTGTGTGTGTCTGTGTGTGTCTGTGTGTGTCTGTGTCTGTGTGTGTCTGTGTCTGTGTCTGTGTCTGTGTGTACACTCTTCAAGTCAGATTTCCTCAGCTGCTACCTGGAAATCACATCCTGAGAACTGGCATCTCTGGAGTACCTAGTTACTGATCACCACAATCTGAGCAAAGACACATCCTATCAGGCCGGCTATGTAAGCATCTCTTCTTCCTGGAACTGGAGAGCTTACCTAACCACACCACAATTCATAGATGAGGAAGCAAAGTGTCAAACTTTTAAGTGAACATTCAAGCAACAGCTACAAAGTCTTTTTATTTACTCTTTTATTTAATCACAAGCATGTTTCCAACTCTCCAGGTTCAGATTATGGAGCACAAGGATCAGTAAACGGATGCCTTTGTTCCAGTCACTCTGCAGGGACTTTCAGGAATCCTCATGTGTCCTCCTAAATTTCATTTCCATAAGGCATGGCTTCATTTTAAGGGCCATGGACAGATGTGGGGATTTGTTATATAAACACAGCCAATCTGGTTTTTGCTTGTTTTGTTTGCTTGGTTTGTTCTGAGGCAGGTTCCCTAAGAGTTCAAGCTGGCTTTGAACTGCTATTTGGCAGAGGATGACGCTGAACTCAGGATCCTCTTTTTTCTACCTCCTAAGTGCTAGTATTCTAAGTGCATACCACCATGCCTGGCTTGGTAGCTTATTAACATGTGAGAATATGCGCAGGGGACAGATCTGCTCAGTACCATCAAGATCTCAGCTAAGAGGGTGCTCAGGGGTGCAGGCAAAGGCCTCGCATTACATACTTGACTTCTCCACTTGTTAGTCTCCCTGCACCCACAATATGTTCAATGCTGGAGAAAAGCCACCTCTTTCAGGAAAACAGTCTTGTTTACAGAATGGTAACTAACCCGGATGTGGTCTCTTCAATTTCCATTGGGCAACAGGATTCCTGCCCGAGCGGGAAGTGACTAGATTTCTTCAGAGGCTCTTCCCCACTTACCTTGCAGATCTCGAATCTTCTACCCACACTGATTGAGCCTGGTTAAAGACACGAGTGGGGAAACATGAGACTGCTCACCCTCGGCACACACATACACATGCCCATGTCAGGTACATTGAAACCAAGTTCTTGAATATGCCGTGCAAATACTCTACCATCTCCTATCCCCAGGGTAACATTTTAAATTTACTGGGAAACAGTTTTAACAATGCTGATCATTCGGAAAGAAATGAGAAAGAAAGAACAAGAAAGGAAATCTGTTTGATCTGCTTTTGATATTTTACTGATTCCCATTTATGTTGGTGGAGTGAGGAGACAAAGAGAGGAACAGCACTCCAAAACACATACCTCCACACATACAAACATGCATACGCATAGCACATGCACAACACACATATAACACACAATACACACACACTGGCATAACATAGGTATGCACAACACATACACAGACAACACACACACAGGTACAACATACACCACATAAACACATGACATACACACAGGCATAACACATACAGCACATGAACAGCATATGAATATACATAACACATGTATACATGTGCTCATGAATAAAATCTGCACATGAACACCCTGAAATGTACATTTAAAAATTCTAAATAATGTCTAAGTGTGTATGACCTTATTTGTCTTTTCTCCTTGCCCAGATGTAAAACTGAAATTTTCTGGCAATCTTATAAGCAATACTAAACTTCACTTACAGTAAAAACGTATTTCAACTCCCTTGTGTAACCCTTGTGACCTGTATTTCTACTTTGTCAGTGGTAATTCTACCCAATCACCTCGGGAACCACCCTATGCCCTCATTTAGCTTCTTCAGCAATCTTTTGAGATGTACCTTCAGAACCCACCTAGATTGTATATATGGCTGTTGTAAAGACACTTGGGACCAATACTCTCTTGAGAATCCCATATCTATGCTATGTGCTCTCCTTTTCCCAAGGGCCTTGCTATTAACCCCTAGCCAAAGTCTCTTCTTGCTAAACTTCAACTCTACTTCATGTTGACTTATCATGAAATTCTTTTCTGTGTGAAGGCAAGAATCCCAGCCTCACCAGAGTAGAGGTCTCCAAAAAGAGCTCCTCAGGCTGCTGTCTCCAGCTCATAAATGGTTTCTCTTTTTTTCCTTTCTTTCCTTCTTTCTATTCTTCCCTTCCTTCCCTCCCTCCCTCCCTCCCTCCCTCCCTTCCTTCCTTCCTTCCTTCCTTCCTTCCTTCCTTCCTTCCTTCCTTCCTTCCTTCCCTCCTTCCACTCTCCTTCCTTCTTTCTTTTTCTCTCCCTTTCTCCTTCCTTCCTTTTCCCTTTCCTTTCCTTCCTTCCTTCCTTCCTTCCTTCCTTCCTTCCTTCCCTTTCCTTCTCTTCTCTTCCTTCCTTCCTGTCTTTTTTTTTTCAGACATAGTTTTGCTATGTAGACCAACCCACATTTGCTTAAGTTTGTAATCCCAGCATTTAGTGTCCGCCGCAGGGCAGGTGGATCTCTGTGAGTTTCAGGGCATCCTGGCTTACATGAGTTCCAGGACAGCTGGGGGATACCGAAGGACCCCCTCCTGTCCAAAATAGACCAAAAAAAACAAAAAAAAAAAAGAAATACTTCGCATTGCTGTTAGGTTATTTGAATATTGGCTCCAGTCACTCTTTAAGTTTACTCTTTGGGTTTACTCTCTTATTTTACTTTGACACCAGATTGATACTGTGGTATTGAATTCTAGGTTAGAATTATTTACTTTCAGAATTCTATGGGTTTACCCTGATTTCTGTTACAGTACAGATTCTTTAAAATCTTATTCTAATTTGTGATTCTTGACTGGATTTTCTGTTAGGGCATTTTGGGATCTTCTTTAACTTTGGAACGCATGATGATATGCTTTAGTGAGAAACCATTGTGCTAAACACCACTAAATCTTATTAATCTGGAAACTGGGGTTCTGTGAAAACGTATCTGTTGTAGCATTCAGGAGGCAGAGGCAGGAGGATTGCTACAAACTCTAAGCCAGTTTGGTCTACATAGCAAAAGTGTGTCTGAAAAAAAGACAGACAGAAAGTAAGCAAGCAAGCAAGAAAGAAAATGAGAAAGAGAGGGAGAGAGAGAGGAAAGGAGGGATAGAGAGAAGAAGGGAGAAAGAAAGGGAGAGAGGGAGAGAGAAGGAAGGAAGGAGAGTGGAAGGAAGTAAGGAAGGATGGATGGAAGGAGAGAGAAGGAAGGAAAGGAAAGAAACAAAAAACCATTTATGAGCTGGAGACGGCAGGCCATCCCACACCCTGCCCAGCAGTGGAAACACCATGGCTGCATATTTCAATAATCCGACAATGAAGCGCTCCAATCCTAGTCTTAAAAATCTGACATCCCCCGGGCATGGTAGTGCATGCCTTTAATCCTAGCACTTAGGAGGCAGAGGTGGGCAGATCTCTGAGAGTTCAAGGCCAGCCGGGACTTAAAGGGAGACCCTGTCTCGAAAAAAAAAAAATCTGACATCCACGAGCAAGCAGGGTGGTCTGGTGGGTAAAGGTGCTTACCACCAAGCCTGATGACAGGAGTTTGATCCTAAGGTCCTGAATGACAGGAGAAACAATTCCTGCAAGTTGTTCTGTGACTTCTATAAACACACAAGAGAACTAACTTTGAAGTCCAGGGTGGGCTAGAACTCCCGATTATCCTGTCTCCATCTCCCAAATACTGGGACTATAGGCATGAAGCAGCAAGTAGGGCTATCCTCACCCCCTCTATCTTTCTTTTTGTAGGATTTTTTTTTGTTTTGTTTTTGAGACAGGGTCTCTGTGTAGCCCAGGCTGGCTTTGAACTCACTGTGTAGCTAAGAATGACCTTGAATTTCTGATCTTTCTATTTCTACCTCCCTAGCACTTCCATTACAGGCATGTGCCACTACACTAGGCTTTATCTGTCCAATTAATTAATTGGACCTGGGCTTTCTGTATAGACCAGTGGTCTTGAACTTGCACAGATCCACTTTCTTTTGCCTCTCAAGTGTTGGAATTAAAGGCATGCAATACTATACTGCATGTGTTCCTTTAAAAACCACAATTATTTTATTTTCATTTCCCAAGTTACTAGTGTGGCAGGACAATTTTCATATGCTTGATGGTTGCTTGTACTTCCTTGGACCCCCGTCTGGATCCTTATTTACTTCTGAAACCCTGTGGAGTTATCTTTGGGGTGGCTTACAGGAGAAGAGTAGACGTTAAGAAAATAATCAGGGGGAGCTAGAGAAATGGCTCAATGTTTATGAGCACTGGTTGCTCTTGCAGAAGGCCCAGGGTTTGGTTCCCGGCATGACCCTGCCTTCAGGTCATGTAACGATAGGTACCCGAGGGAGACCCCAAAACCTGCAAGATAAGTGAGAGGAAGGAACAAGACCAGGCAAGCTCTTTGTCGAGGTCTCAATTTATTGTAGGGTAAACGTACAATTTATAGGGCAATGAGGCGGGAAGAAGCAGGAAGAGGGGAGGGGGTAGAAAGTAGCTCTTGTAAAAGTTAAAAGTTTATCGGGCGGGCTGCTTGCACCGGCAGAAACTGTTTGCTCATGATAAGCTTCCTCCGCGGGCTGCTTGCACTGGCAGAAACTGTTTGCTTGTGATAAGCTTCCTCCAGAACACCAGGTATGCAGGCAGAAAGCTTCTCTGCACGCCTGCACTTTTAGAGAACAGCTCTGAAGCTATTTCAGAGTTAACCCTTTATGAACAGGCTTACAACTCCTCACATATCCCCCTTCTTTACATTAAGAAGGCTCAGGGAGATATCCAGGTAGAGTGGCACCATCAGCCGATTATGTGGCCATCCCTGTCTTAGGTTCGACCTCTACAAGACCCTCTTTCTTACCCGTCTCTGGACACCCTGTCGTCCTCAGGGCTCCTGTCTTAGGTTGGTAAGAGGGGAGAGGAAGTTGCCTGTCTTTGGGGCGGCCACCTGGACTGGAACAGGCTAGCCTACTCTATAGCCTGGGGACGATAATTCACAAGGAGCGAAAATCAAGCCGAATGGCAGGTGCAGGAACAGTGGCAGAGGACAGGCGAGCGGGTGCAGGGTTGTCATCAGCTTCCTCTTCGATGGCCAAGCGATGGTAATGGACTCGGGCTGTAAGTGAGGAGTCTATTTGGGACTTAATAAAATTGGTTAATCGATTAAGTGCCCCTGGCCCAAATGAAATTAGCAGGATCAATCCAAGAACAGGTCCCAAGAGACCAGGTAATAAGGTGGACCACCAAAAAGGGGTGGAAGACCAATTTTTATACCAGGATTTTGTTGTTTGTGTTTTCTTGGGGAGGCAGTAAGAAGGACATCACCGCGCATGGCCTCCTAACTTCAAGCCCCCCAGCCCCCCGCCAGCTGTGCCCGACACCTTCCAGAGAAGTAAAAGCCCGGATACAACACTTATTTCTCAACAGGACTTTGCAACCTATGACGTTCGACATTTTCCCCTGCCCATAAACAGTAGGGCCAGCTTCCCCTCCAGGCTGGCTCCATGCCAAGCTGACTCTTCTGCCAGGGTGCCGTTCTTCTACTTTGCGACTACTTTTCTCTCCCTCCCTCTATTGCCACACCACCTCCCTGGTCTATTTTTAAAATCGTATTATAATTTTTATTTTGTGTAGTTTTGCTTAAATGTATGCACAGTTGCACATGTGCATGCAATGGCCTATCAAAGGTTAGATGAGGTTTGGGTACCCTGTAAACTGGACGTTTATGGACTACAGATGGTTTTAGCCACACTGTGGGTGGTTGTGAGGAGCTTGTAAGTCTGTCATAAGGGTTAATTCTGAAATAGCTTCAGGGATGTTCCTAAAAGTGCAGGAGCGTGCTGCAGGAAGAAGCTTCTGACCTTGCATACTGATTGTTCTCGGAGGAAGCTATCACAAAGTAAACACAGCTTCTCCGGTTTCAAGCAGCCCGTGCGTAGGAAGCTTATCGAGCAACAAACAGTTTCTGCCGGTCTTGCAAGGCAGCACGTCCGCGCCTAAAGTTTTAACTCTTACTAAAGACGCTTTCTACCAATTTCCCCCCTTCTTCCTGCTTTCTTCCTGCCTCATTGCCCTATAAATTTACGTTTACCCTACAATAAAATGAGACCTCGACAAAGAGCTTGCCTGGTCTCGTTCTTTTCTCTTCGCTTATCTTACAGGTTTTGGGTTCCCTCGGGTACCTATATGTTACATGACCTGAAGGCGAGGGTCATATTGGCGCCCCGCACTAGTGGCGCCCGAGTGTGTCAGGAAGAGACCCTTACCAGAACAAGGAACAAAGGGAGGTCCGGCCCGGGACGACATAATAAGAGGGCGCTTCGCCATCGTGGCAGCATGGAAAAAAACCCTCCGGGAAGAAAAGGGAGTCGAAGCGCTTCGCCATCAGCTGGATGAGCGCGAACTCAAGCAAAAAAGATCGAGAACGCTTAACCCACCCACGGCGCCATCCCCAAATACCCAGGAGACCAGAGAAAAAGGTAAGTAGTTCCTGATACTATTAAGAGATGGGCAATTCACTGTCTAAGGTAAGAAGAGTTTCTTCAGTAACTTCAAGACAGCTTTCACGGGAGAGAGAATTCAGGTAAAGAAATAAAGATTTAACTAAAATTTTTATATTCATAAGGGACACATGTCACTGGGTGATCTTGATGGGACCTTAAATCACCCCAAAAAACATCAGAAAAAGGTTAAGAGCAGATACTTGAATGAACCATGCAGACTAGGGACCAGATCAATATTACCTGTCCAGACCTTTTACATATTGGATTGTCGTTAATGAGGATAATTCAGAACCCCCTCAAACCGCCCGTGCGCACTCACTTCGGGCTCCGTCCCAATTCGCCATAACGCCAGATCGACCCAGGCACACTGCCTGTCAGTCTCCCAAAGAGATCAACATTTCATCTGCCACATAAAGCAGCTCCACCGCTTTTTTAGCGAGCAAACAATTGGCTCTGCGGACGTCCGAGTAGTCTTAGCTTCTCCAGCAGGCGAGCTGGCGTTCTCCCTCTAAGATCCCGATGCCATCAGGCGGCCCCCCACAGAGTATCTGCAGCAAGTCACCCCTGCCCGAGTACCAGCTCGAGTTCCACAGGGGGCAGGTCTATGCCAAGGAGCTCACTGTGGCACAGCGATGGCCGGCCGCTCGTCATTCGTCCAGCATCTCCCAGTCGGGACAGTGTGAGGCCCGCCCTACAAGCCTGTTCCTTATTTCAGTTACCTCGATCCATTCCAAAACCACCGGAACCGAGTAAAGATTTTTTAACGAGGCTGTCTCCAAACCAACGATAAGGCGAGGGACAGAACCAGAGGGAAAGCCGCCGGGGTAGTAGATAAGCTCAGGAAAAAGACGGGGCGAAAAACAAAATCCACTCATCATGCAAGGATGCCGAGACAGAGGGCCCATGCAACATGTTTTCTGTGTGTTTTCTGTTAAAAGTGGCCACTCAAGAGTTCTTTCATTCTATTTGTGCCAAATCAATTAAGCTATACTTTTGGCATGCCTCTAACACTCTTTCATCAAAGGCCTAATTTGAACCTGGGTTCCTAATTTCCTACAAACAATCTAAACTAGTTTTTCATAAAGGGTTCTTTTTTATCTGTATCTGTAAGGACTGGATAAAGCCAGGCTACCCTGTGGTGGCACACACCTTCATCCTAGCCACCTGTGGGAGGCAGAGGCAGATGATCTTTGTAAAGCCAGGACGGTCTACAGAGGAGCTCCAGGTAGCTGGGGCTACAGGGCAGACCCTGTCTCGAAGAAAAAAAAAAAAGAGGGACCTGTGGGTCTTGGAGACCAGTTTGATAAGCCAAAATCTCTGCAAGATGGGAAAAAACACTTTCAAGGAAGCTAGGTTCCAGGAGGAATTGTTTTAAGATGTACGGCATATGTTTGTTGACTGTGTGCTGAGGTTTGCCGTGGCTGTTGCGTTTCAAGTTGTGGCATGGAGAAAGTTTAACATTTCCAAATCAGTAAAGGCATGGACTAAGGATGAACACAGAGAAAATTCTCCTATTGACTGGTGGTGAGCCTGTGGATAGCACTGATGGAGATTTGGCCTGTGTGCCAGAGACCCCTTCTCT
>VZQC01008945.1:223400-235963 GCA_009823505.1 Rhizomys pruinosus
AGAGAAGGGGTCTCTGGCACACAGGCCAAATCTCCATCAGTGCTATCCACAGGCTCACCACCAGTCAATAGGAGAATTTTCTCTGTGTTCATCCTTAGTCCATGCCTTTACTGATTTGGAAATGTTAAACTTTCTCCATGCCACAACTTGAAACGCAACAGCCACGGCAAACCTCAGCACACAGTCAACAAACATATGCCGTACATCTTAAAACAATTCCTCCTGGAACCTAGCTTCCTTGAAAGTGTTTTTTCCCATCTTGCAGAGATTTTGGCTTATCAAACTGGTCTCCAAGACCCACAGGTCCCTCTTTTTTTTTTTTCTTGAGACAGGGTCTGGCCCTGTAGGCCCCAGCTCCTGGAGCTCCTCTGTAGACCGTCCTGGCTTTACAAAGATCAGTCTGCCTCTGCCTCCCAATGTGCTAGGATTGAAGGTGTGTGCCACCACAGGGTACGCCTGGCTTTATCCAGTCTTAACAGATACAGAATAAAAAACCCTTTATGAAAACAGTTTAGATTTTTGTAGGAAACTTAGGAAACGCCAGTTCAAATTAGGCCTTTGTGAAAAGTGTTAGGAGGCATGCCGAAGTATAGCTAATTGATGTGCACAAATAGAATGAAGAACTTGAAGTGGCCACTTTTAAACAGAAAAACACAGAAAACATGTTAGCATGGGCCCTGCTGCTCGTGCATCCTTGATATGATGGGATTTTGTGTTTCCCCGTCTTTTTTTCCTGGCTTATCGACTGTACCCCGCGTTTCCCTCTGTTCTGTCCTCTCGCCTTATCGATTTGGTTTGGAGACAGCCGCGTTAAAAAAATCTTTCCTCGTTCGGTTTTTGGAATGGGATCGTGGTAACTGAAATAAGGGAACAATGGGCTTGTGGGCGGGCCTCACCTGTCCCACTGGGAGATTGCTGTGGAATAGACGAGCGGCCTGGCCAGCGCTGCTGCCACAGTGAGACTCCTTGGCATAGACCTGCGCCCCATGTGGAACTCGAGCTGGTACTCTGGCAGGAGGTGACGTGCGCAGATACTCTGTGGGGGCCAGCCTGGAAGGATCCGGGAGCTTAGATGGGTAGAAACGCCAGCTCGCCTGTCTGGAAGAAGCTAAGACTCTCGGACTCCGCAGAGCCAATTGTTTGGACGCAAAAAACGGTGGAGCTCTTTATAGTTGGCAATGAAATGATTGATCTCTTTGGTGAGACTGACAGGCAGTGCCTGGTTGTGATTTCTGGCTTATGGCGATTGGGACGGAGCCCGCAAGTAGTTGGCACTCGGTGAGGGGGTATCTGAATTATCTCATTAACGAGAATCCAAAATGTAAAAGTCTGGACAGGTAATATCTGTCTGGTCCCTTATTCTGCATGGTGCATCAAGATCTTGCTCTTAAACCTTTTTCTCATGTTTTAGGGGTGAACTTCAAGGTACCATCAAGGATTACCCCATGACATGTGTCCCTTATGAATATAAAAATTTAGTTAAATCTTTATTTCTTTACCTGACATTCTTCTCTCGCCCGTGAAGAGCTGTCTTGAAGTTACTGAAGGAAACTCTTCTTTTTACCTTAGACAGTGAATTGCCCATTTTAAAGATCAAGGAACTACTTACCTTTTTCTCTTCCTCGAGGTGATTTGGGATGCGCCGTGGGTGGCGCTAAGCGTCTCGCTCTTTTTCTGCGAGTTTCGCGCTACTCCGCTTGATGGCGAAGCGCTCTCGCTCCTTTTCTTCCCGGAGGGTTTTTTTCCATGCGCCACGATGGCGAAGCGAGCCCTCTATTATTATGGTCGTCGCCGGGCCGGACCTCCCTTGTTTCCTTGTTTCTGGTAAGGGGTCTCTACCTCGAGCACCAGTCGAGCCCATACTGACCCAGTTGCGCCAATATGACCCTCCTTCAGGTCATGTAACTATAGTACCCGAGGGAACCCCAAAAACCTGCAAGATAAGCGAGAGAAAGAACGAGACCAGGCAAGCTCTTTGTCGAGGTCTCAATTTATTGTAGGGTAAACGTACAAATTTATAGGGCAATGAGAGAGGAAGAAGCAGGAAGAAGGGGGTAGAATTGTAGAGTGCGATCTTGTGTAAAGTTAAAACTTTAGCGCGCGGCGTTGCTGCTTGCAAAAACCGGCAAGAAGCTGTTTGCTGTGAGTAAGCTTCCTCGTACGGGCTGCTGGTGACCGTAGAACTGTTTTACTTTGTGATAGGCTTCCTAACCGGAACAATCAGTAATGCAAGGTAGAAAGCTTCTCTCTGCACAGCTACTGCACTTTTAAGGAACAGTCTCTGAAGCTATTTCAGAGTTAACCACTTATGACAGGCTTACAGGTCCTCACACCACCCCACACGGATGTGGCTAACAAACCATGCTGTACCAGTAAACTCCAGTTTACAGGGTACCCAAAACCTCGATCTACCTTTGATAGGCATTGCATGCACAGGTGCAACTGCATACATGTTAAGCAAAACATACACTATAAATAAAAATATATAATACAGATTTTAAAAATACGACAGGGAGGTGGTGTGGCAATAGGGGAGGGAGAGAAAAAGAGTCCAAAGGTAGAAGAGACCACCTGGCAGAAGAGTCAGCTTGGCATGGAGCCAGCCTGGAGGGGAAGCTGGCCCTACTGTTTATGGGCAGGGGAAAATGTCGAACGTCATAGGTTGCAAAGTCCTGTTGAGAAATAAGTGTTGTATCCGGGCTTTTACTTCTCTGGGAAGGTGTCTTGGGCACAGCTGCGGGGGGCTGGGGGGCTTGAGTTAGGGCCATGTCCGATGTTTCTTTCCTCCCCCTCCCCTCCCACAGCTACTCATTTTTAGGTAGGTAGAATGGTAAGGGAGCTATGGATGCCAGGTCACCTTCCTTTGATTACAAGTCAGCAGGAGTTGGGGATGTTGGAGACTGGAAGGGTAGAGGAGAAATACATCCCTGAAGATGAGTGCCACCTCATAAACATTCTAAGAGGTCATTTCTCATCTCCCATTGGGTAGCTCTGTCTCTTTGCTTCTGGGCTGGTGAGTTTTAAACTTGAGTCCAGATCAGAATCCTCTGGAGTGCCAGATTCTCACAATTATTATTATTATTATTATTATTATTATTTGTGTGTGTGTGTGTGTGTGTGTGTAGAGGTCAGAGAACAACTTGCAGGAGTCTACTCTCTCCTTTCATCATGTGGGTCCCAGGGATCAAATTCAGGCATGAGATATCTCAATGGCCCCTGGGATCATTAATATTGATTGTCAATTTTATAGAATCTAGAATCACTAGGAGACAAGCTTCTGGGCATGTCTCTAAGGATTATGCTGATTTGGTTAATTGGGATGAGAAGCCTCACCCTAAAAATGGAAGCACCACTCTCTGGATTTGGGTTTTGGACTGCATAAGGAGGAAGCTAGATGCACACGAACATTCATTGCTCCCTGCTTCCTCAGTGTGGGTGCGATGTGACAAGCTTCCCCATGCTCCTCTGCCATGATGTCCCCGACACAATGGACTATACCCTCGAACTATAGGCCCAAATAAACTCTATCTCCAGTTGCTTTTGTCGGGATATTTTCTCTTAGCATCAAGAAAGTAACTAAAGTAGTTTTGATAATCAGCATTGCAAAAAAGGAAGAAAGAATCCTTACTGATATTTGCATCAGTCTTGTTCCCACACCTTCCTCCTATTGTAGGTGACCACTAATCTGCTTTTTGCTCTATAGATCTGTTTTCTGTAAACAGAATCACATCTTCTGTTCTAGTGCCTTTTCTTTAGCATTCTTTTTTAAAGGCAGGGTCTCAGTCTACAGCCCAGGCCAAACTAGAATTCACTGTATAGCTCAAGATAGCTTTAAGGGCTGGAGAGATGGCCTAGTGGTTAAGAGCACTGACCGCTCTTACAGAGGACCTGGGTTCGATCCCTAGCACCCACATGGCAGCTGAGAACCATCTGAAACTCCAATTCCAGGAGAACTCCAGTTCTGAGGGAATCTGAGACCCTCTTCTGACCTCTGCGGCATTGCACGACACGGGTGCACAAACCTGCATTCAGACAGTACATTCATACACATATAGAAATAAAAAAAATTATAAAAAAAGATAGCCTTAAATCCAAGCAAGCCACCTGCCTCAATCTCCTGAGTGCTGGGATTATATGTGTGTACCACCAAGCCTAGATGTATGCTGTTTTTAACAGTGTTTCTTAATCGTTGCATTCAAGGGATTCCAGTGTGGATATCCTGTCATTGTTTTTCTAACCAGTTTTCTATTGGTGGATATTATGATTGTTTCTAAGCCTTAAAACTTACACATAGCACTGTGATAAATTCTGTCCATGTGTCTAGATATGTGAGCATGGTTGTAGGACAGAGTTCTAGAAGTATAATTTCTGGATTAAAGAGTATGTTGATTAAAACATAAATCATCAGCCAGGCAGCACTTGAGAAGCTAAGATGAGTTCAAGACCAGCCTGAGTTACATAGTCAAGACTCAGTCTCAAAAGCAAAACAGAACCATAAAAATATTCTTAAATTGCTTTCTTTGAAGATCATACCTAATTAATTCATTGTCCTATCACCTACCAGTGGTGGGGGATAATATCTTCTAATCTGGTGAGTTAGGGTCCCAAACTGTAGAGTGTAAACCTTGAAGTGGCTCAAAATGACCTAAGTTTCCTTCTGAGCTTCTGATTATTTTCTCTTTAGCTGTTTGTTTTCATTGTCAGCAGTATACATACTAGTGGTTACAGAAAACTTATATTTATAGCTCAAAGACTACAATAATACAAGGATTCTTAGGGACCCATCATGTAGGGTCAGAAAGAGGACTTAAGAGTGTCTCAAAAGCCCTTCCTGCTGGGAGCACACTCCACATTCCTTCAGTGCCCACTCCCTGGATATTTGTGGCCATCACTCTTTTTTTCAAGCATCTCTACCTACATCCGTGTGGAGACCTGTGTTGAGTCAATTTAACTCATGTGGAACTGTTTCCCAAACATTCTTCCATTCACCTTTCCAGGAGAATTCAGGCTGGTAGGGACCTTTCTGTGAGATCTGGAAGCTAGAAGGAAGCAGCAGTCCTGTGCTCGTTAGGTTTAGAGGTCAGGCCAAGGCTGGTTGCCTGTTGTTGTTCACCTGCTGGCTGCCTTGTTGATATGGAGCATCAGAGGCATCCATGGCCCCTCAGTGTGTGTTTTCCTTCATGATTCAAGTCACCAGCAGGCCACTCTTGCACTGTGATTGGACTAACATGGGTTTCTATGTGTCTCGAAAGGCTCCAGCACACACATGTGCATAAGCTCCACTTTATGTCTGTTTTTCCTTCTTGGATGTCCTGCTGGTCTGACACCAGAAGTAAAGCCAACAGCCTGGCACAGACTGCTTCACCAGTTCCCACAGTTATGTGCATCTGTGTTTCAGGTCAAATCTTGACTCACATAGCAGGGGAGAAAGAGCGAGAGGAGAGAGAGAGAGGAGAGAGAGAGAGAGAGAGAGAGAGAGAGAGAGAGAGAGAGAGAGACTGCTTTATCTGCTTTGTCTGCTTTTGAATTTTGTGTTAAGCTCTGATGGCATCTCTGTCTACTGGTGCAGAACAGGTCATCAGTCTGAATCTTCTCCTACAACTGTTGTGTCCCCAAACTTCAGTTGTTCCTTGACTCTCTCATCACTGTGTACAGTAACCCCAGCCCCAGGCATTCATGAATCTAAGCACGGAAAAAGCATACAGATCTCACCTGGGTGAATGAAACCTTTGAGGAAGTCAGCCATACGATCTCTCAGCATCTGTAAGGGCCCTATAAAGCATCAGTGTGATAAAAGCAAAATATCTGGTAATAAATGAGCTGACCTAGAGTCTTTACTGGAGCTCTAGACTATCCGGCCTTGAGACTTTGGCCTGTTGCTTTGCTCAGCTCACCCTCAGGTTCCTCAGTACCTATGGCTTGGAAATCTTTAGGCCTTGTTGACTCTGCCATGACACGGTAGTGTGGTTCTCCACGTGAGTCTTCATGCAGTGTGGTTGAATGCTGACGTTCCTGCTCCACTGCATTTGGAGGTGCAGGCAGAAACAGCATCTACTGGATTAAAGGGGAAAAGGGAAAAAGAATGAAAGGCAGCACCTGAAGCTATCTTTAAACCTTAGGGGCTAGTGGTTGATAACCTTCCCCTAGCTGACCCATTAGCACCTAACATGTACATCAGGCAATGCCCTATTGCCACTGTCGGACCCCCAGACTGATGCTTAATCAGCACTACTCAGCCTAATTACGGCAGCACAGACTCACCATACACCAGTCATTGTGCTGATGGCACTGGACTTCATAGGCTGGCATCGGATTGAATTTCCCCAGCCAAACTTCTGCTAGCAAACACCACTCAAGCCTGATGGGCTAAACACACGAGTGGAAATAATGGGCCAGAGATTCTTGTCTGATGGTAAAAAGAATCCGTTTATTCATCTACGGCACTTTGTTTTTATAAGCAGAGTGATGTCATATCTCAAGGCCTGCTTTTAGACCCCCCTGTCTCTTGTTCTGTAAATATCAGGAGTTCTTGTTAGAGTTTAATCCCAGGGGGCTATTTCACGGGTTTGCTAATGCAAACAAACCTTGCCTAGGGCCAGGTTTTGGTGTAAACAGACAAGCAGGTAATTTAGCCCAATGTAGCCACAGGTGACCTCTTTCTTTCTTTTTAATTTTTAAAATTTTATTTATTTATTTGTTTATTTATATGAATGTATTGTCTGCATGTAGGTTTGTGCACCTGTGTTGTGCAATGCTTCAGAGGTCAGAAAAGGTCATTGGATTCCCCTGGAACTGGAGTTTTCCTGGAATTGGAGTTACAGACGGTTCTCAGCCACCATGTGGGTGCTGGGGATAGAACCCGGGTGCTCCTCAAGAGCAGTTGGCACTCTTAACTGCTAGGCCATCTCTCCAGCCCAGGTGACCTCTTTCTACCTACAGAATGTCACATGTAAACTATGAGTACTTATTTTATGGGGGCAGAGTGATTTGGGGGGGCTGGAGATTGAACCCAGAGCCTCTAGAAAGCACTCCATCAGTGAGCTACATCCCCAGACCTAGGGAATATTTCTAGGCATTTATTTATTTATTTAGACAGGGTTTCATGTAGTGCAGGCTGACCTTGAATTGATTGTTTATGTTGTGGTGGGGACTGAACTCAGGGCTTTGTGCATGCAAGGTTAGCACTTTACCATTGAGTTATATTTTTACTTTCTGGGGGTATTTCTTTCTGAAACAATTATTTGCTTATTTAAAAAATTTTTTTTGGTCTTTTTGAGACAGGTTTTCCTGTAGCCCCAGCTGGCCTGGAGCTCACAGAGATACACCTGCCTCTGCCTCCCAAGTTCTGAGATTAAAGGCATGTGCCACCATGTCTGGCCCTATTTATTTAAAATTTATGTGTATACATATTTTGCCTGCATGTATGCTAGTGTAGCATGTTGCATGCAATGCCTGTGGAGGCCAGAAGAGGGTGTCAGATCATCTGGAACTGGAGTTATGGATGGTTGTTAGCTACCATGTGAGTGCTGAAAACTGGCTGCTTTTGCAAAGGACCCAGGTCCTTTGCAAAAGCAGCCAGTGTTCTTAACCACTGAACCATCTCTCTAGCATTGGCAAATATTTGTTAATGACCCCTCAAATAGGCTGGAGGCTATCTAGACTTACAGAATGAAGGGAGGCCATTGAGCAGGGGCTGGGGAGCATGCGAGGAGGGGCTTCATCAACTCCAACAGACAGCTCAAAACAGAAGGCATTATCGTTGGTAGTAGAACATAGTTTAATTAATTAATTAATGATTTATTATTTTTTATGTGCATTGAGTGTACTGTCTACATGTAGGTTGGTGCACCAGTGTTGTGCAATGCCTCAGAGGTCAGAAGAGGGCGTCAGATTCCCCTGGAACTGGAGTTAAAGATGGTTCTTAGCCGTCATGTGGGTGCTGAGAATTGAACCTGGCTTCTCTGCAAGAGCAGTCGGCACTCTTAACCACTGAGCCATCGCTCTTAACCACTGAGCCATCGCTCTTAACCACTGAGCCATCTCTCCAGCCCCTAGAGCATAGTTTAAAAGCATAGACTTCAAAGCAAAAGAAAGAGAGAGCTAATGAGCCAATTAGATTTTGGGATATAATATATATAATATATATATATATAGACACATGGACTGGCCACTGTTGCACAGTTATCTCCAGGAAGTTGAGTGTGTAGCTGATACTGATGGGAGAAGTTTGCTTGTCTCAATGGAGACGCAATATTTTGGCTGTATTGCTTTAGTGGCCAATTTGTGTAATGCTCTCTGGCATTCAGAGGCCAGTTGTACATTAGCAAGTGACGTTTCAAACATTTTTTCATGTTTACCAGGTCTTCGACATAGGGACTTATTCCTTTCTCCTTGCATATATCCCAAACTTTATAGGCAAAAGGCCTTTATATATTTGGGGGGTGTTGAATCGCCTAGCAACATATCCTAAGCAGAAGTAATTCATTGCTTGATGTCGAGCTCTTCCTGTACTAATATTTTTGCTTAATTACACAGCTTATAAAGACTTTATATTAATTTGGTCATACTAGATAGAGAATATCTTTTATCACAGTTCCTATGCCTATCACTCGATTAAAAAAGGTAGTAATACCTGTTTTAATAAGAAATTACCGACTGTAAAGTGTGGCTCTAGTTTACAGTTAGGAAATGACTTCAGTACCATCATGCTTTTTCTTTTCCTAAATAAAGGGGAGAGGTAGGAAGGTTTCTCAGCAATCTAGCAAGGTAAACTTCGTTTAGGGCCCATTATAAACAGTTACACCAAAATAGAATTCAGAGAGAGTCAGTGCCTGTGACTCAGGCAGTCTGAGATTCACTTTCTTTAATGTTCAGATTGGTCAGCCTCTCTGCTGCATTTCCCAGTCCATCCTGCCACAGCCAAAAGTTGTACATTTTTAGGCATTTATATTGGTGTTTTTACCTGTGGAACATGCAATTCTCCTCCCATTGTTGTTTCCAAGATCTCAAAATTGAAATTTATGCAATAGGATTGGAACACAGAGTTTTTCATTTTGTATTCCAGAAAGGATACTTACCCCACCTTCCCACCTGCCCTCTTTTTGTTTTTTATTTTTATGTTTTGACCTATAGATGCCTAAGTTGTGTTACACATACCATAAAACAGGAACCAAGGCATAAGGTTTCATAAATTTACCCAAACTTGTTTCTCACTGACTGTATGCTACTATTTTGGAAGTGAATCTTAAGCTAATTCCTTTAAATTGTCCTACAAGGTAAAGAAAGTGTTACAATGGATGTTGTATAATTCAGAAAAATATAGACCATGTGTTTGTACATTAACCCCAAGTTACTGTTGGCGAAGTTCAGATACAAATTATTAAAAATAAACAATTAACATTTTTATATTCCAATTACTTCAAATGTTTTAGCATTTTCACCAAAACCTACAACCAATTTATCTATAAACATTTCACTAAGCCTTAAAAATATCCTATAATATGTAGATAAAGCTTGGGCAGAGTTGAGTACCTGCCAAATAAATTTTACCCCAATATAGTACTTTGCTATTTAAAGCTTATATGACTGGACTATGACTTCAGAGAAATTCAAGTCCATTAACTTATATGGTTTATTTTGTATTTCTGTATAAATCTTTGAACTCTCTCTTATTTTTTTTTTTTTTTTTAATTTTTAATTTTTTAAATGTATTACCTTTTAAGACTGTAAATCCTTATCAGAGTGAATTTTAAATAACTATCTTCCTCCAAGCTCTTGAGTGCCTTCTCCAGGCTGGCATGAAAACATGCTTTAAAAAGATTATTTCATAAAAATCTAGTCTTTTGTTTTTTTTTTTTTTTGAGTAGCAAGCATACTCATATAAAACCAATTTGCAAGCAGTTGTGCCCCAAACCCACACAAGCCCAAGGCTTCCACCATCCAGCTGGAGGGGTTGTTGAATGTAAATCAAGTGATCAATATGAGGGTTCCAGGACTATATTGCTGTAGTTTTTATGTTCACCCCAATCGAGCCCTTACAGTCTACACTCCCCCTCTTCCTGCAGTTGGTTCCTTAGGCTTAGAAAAAGGGGCACAGGTGAGAGAAAGCAGAACAGTCTACCTGTGTCTGGAGGATGTCGTTTTTTCGACTCTGATCAGTTCTGGTCTTTCCTTTCATGGCTTGACAGTTTGTCCCAGGAATAGACCTTTCATCCTACTAATGAAGCACAAGTGATTAGATATATAGGGTATTTTAACACATTGCTAACTATATGGTAGATTACCTTGGTATAGACACTATGTTTGGTGGTGTGTAAGCCATGGATTACTTTTTTTCTGTAAAAAGATGTCAAGGTCTTCAGTGATTTATAACATCTCCTAATCACTAGAGGATGTAAGCTTTGTTGGACAAAAACATCCATGGTAGTTATTCCTCCAAGGAGAGAGCTAATAGCCAAATAGATTTGGGAATATATCAGGAACATATGGCTGCCACTGCTGCACAGTGCCCTCCAGCAGTTGAGGTATAGCTGATTGTTGGTGGAGGAAGTCTTGCTTGACTCAAGGAGACCAACATTTGCTTTATTGGTTCAGTGCCTTTTTGGTAACACTCTCTGGTATTTCCAAGTAGACCAACTGTACAATTTGCAAGTGTGGTCGTCCAATACCACTTCCCACACTAGATCAGCTCTTAACAGCAGGGTCTTACCGCCTCTCTCTTCTTTGCAAGTATTGCCAGTTTACAGGCAAGAACCTTTACCTTTGTGGGAAGCTTAGATCCCCTGGCCCAATCCCCTTTGGGTAGAATAATCCATTGCTCGCTATCAGTTCTCTCCCGTATTAATATATTGTTGCTCTATACGCACCGCTTAAAAAGACTTTAGTATTATATTGGTTCTGAATAGAGACCTAATCCTTTTACAGTCCTATGTCTATTAGTCAATTAAAGAAAGCAGTTTTAGCAGTTTTATAAGATATTACCTCTATAACGGTCAGAGCTCTAATTTACGTTAGAGAATTGACTTCAATTACCGCCATGTTTTTCTTTGTTCTATAAAAAGAGGTAAGGAGGATCTCTCATAGTAAAACTGTGCCTACACCCAGAAGGTAATGTTCATTAAGGACTCACTAATAAACAGTTGTTGTACCCACCTATGGTCTCAGAGATGTTGATGCCTGTAGCAGTCCTGGAGGCCTTTTCTTCCTTTTAGTGTTAGATGGGCCAACCTCTCTGCTGGTATTTCTTGGTACACCTAACGATGGGAACGGCTGTATCTTTTCTTTCTCAGCTAGTTGGAGTTTGGTGGGGGACATTTTTTGACCCTGTTGGGACATACAAATCTTTTCCCATAGTAGTTTAAGATTAAAAAAAGAGTTTTTTGACAAAAAGGTTTAATATAGTAAACTGTACCCCCCTTTTTTTATTTTAGGTTTATTATTTTTGAGCCTAATGATGCTCAAAAAGGCAATTGTAGTACCTAACCTATAGGCAGGAATCAATGTGTAATTTCATTAAATTTATCCAACCTTTTTTGGGTGCTGTATGTTGTTAATTTTGGGAATGCAAAACTTAATCCTTAAGTTAAATTTCCTACAGGTAAAAGAAATGTTACAAGGTGATACTATATAACACAAAATTATAGAAGAACATTTGTATATGTTTATCCAAAGTCGAATTGTTATATAAATCTTTAAAGTTAAAATACCCATGTAAATTTTAAATCTAAATATACATTAATAGAATATATACACCCGTGTTCCTCTTCTCCCTGCCCCTCCTACCCCTCCGTTCACCATTCAGTCAGTTTTTCTGATGTCAGTCTGTTTTTCATTCTTTTAATATGCATCCTCTCCACAAGAATATTTACCTGGGTCATTTGATGGTAGCAGTCCACAGAATGAGGGATACCAAATTCGTACATTTGTTTTTTCTGGGACTAAATGTTACTTCACTTAATATAATATCTTCTAGCTCTCCACTCCATTTACGCAAAGTTCATGATGTTGTCTTTCTTTTACTGTTGCATAGAACTCCATGTGTACATGTACCAGCATTTTTTCTATCCACTCATCATTGAGGGGCATTTGGGATTGGATCCAGCTTTGGCTAATTCGGTGAAACAAGTGCAAATAAAATTACTGTGCATTGTATTTTGCAGTAGAGATGAAGTTTTGGGCATATAACCCAGGAATGGGTATGGACTGGGTCAGAAACTGGCAAACTCATTTTCAGTCCTCCAAGTGTTCTCCACACTTGCTTCCATAGTTGGCTTGTACAAGTTTAACACTCCCACCAGCAGTGGATTGAGTGTTCCCCTTTCCCTACAAACCTCTCCAGCACTTGGTATCAAATTTGTTTTCTTTGATCTTGGCCAGTCTGTATAATCGGAGGTGAGGTTGAATTTCTTAGAGTGGTCTTAATTTGCAGTCCCTAATTACTAGTGACGTTGAAGCAGTTTTTAAGATGTTTCTCAGCATCTCTAGTTCCTCCTCTGTGAAGTCTTCTATCAGCTCTTTGCTCCAATCTTTTTTATTTTTTTTTTTTTTTGTCTTTTCGAGACAGA